>JAQBSW010011278.1:0-20691 GCA_029291075.1 Eudiplozoon nipponicum | reverse complement strand
CATCTTTGTTTTCGATCTCACATTCACCTTGAAGATCTGATACTTCACGGACTATCTCCAATTGATCTTGTCTAGTCAAATGGAACTTCGTTTATATTTATTTTTCACCAGATTGAACTATCTTGATGTTAATGATAATTTTCCCCTCCCCAACCCCTCTCTCTGCTATTAAATACTTTGCTAGTCACAATTCCACTCACCTCCACATATCCTACCCTTGATTTGCTATTTCAATGGTTGGGCCAGTTGGCCTTTGATGCCAAATAAATGTATTATTATTATTATTATTATTATTATTATTATTATTATTATTATTATTGTATTGATTATTATAAATAAATCGAATATCTTGTAAGCGACCCAGCTTTAAGTAAATACCGTACGACGTTACAAAGTCGGTTATAGTGCTATAAATACGAAGTTAGTACTGTTGGGGGCCCTTAATAAGGCCGGTCTTCCATTCCCTGGAAAATACCGAGAAAGTGTATTTCGGAGATACGCACAGCAGAAGGCAAACGCGACAACTGAACTGCATTGTAAATTCACCGTGCACAAATAGCCATGTAATAACCATATATGGCTACTTGCACACTCGGTTATAGGCAAATTTCGCATTTTTCTCATTGGTGCATTGTAAATCGGATTGATTTTAATTTGCGCAATATGTTGGCAATTCCTTCGTGTCGATACATCACTTTCAACTCTGAAAAAAAGGAAAAAATATTCCTCTCGGAGAGGCTAGATAAGAAATGCATGAGAGAGTTTGAACCAAGTTAAGAAAAAAATAATGTACCATAAATGCTGGGCTTAAGTATGCTTGTTGGTTGCTTCAACAATGATATGATGCCAAGTAACCTCTAGGAATTGCTACACAAATTGTTAACTCTAGTGGCCGTTCATACCACGTGAGGCAACATGGAGCAGTGTAAGATTTAAGAGCCGCAGAGTCAGGATTTCGAGGTAATTCGCCACTGATGCTGCCAATTTTAAGGTAAAACCTAGACAGGCTGGATCATCGTCAATGTGTATGTATACGACTAAAGAAGCTAGTGTGTGCTCGACGTTGTGGTCATGATATTTGTAGAGTGGTCTCTGTGCAATTTATAAAATAGAGAATGCATTGAAAGTGGCCTGTACCATGATATGAAGCTGATAACTACTTAGTGTTGCTACACGATAGCATTAGCTCCAAGTAGCTGGTCATACCAAAATAGGCAGTGTGATGTTATGCGTGAGAAATACATTATAATGTTAAAATATATACATTAAAATCAAAGGTAACTGCATAAAAATATGTACACGAACATTGCCTCAGAGATGGCATAATACCAAAGAACTGTTCAAAAGTGCTACACAATTGTTAGCTAAGAACAACTGGTTATGCCACGTGAGACAAATACGAAAAATAACGTAAGGTTAAAAATTTTTATAGTTAATGTTAATGTTTAAAAAAAATTAATTACGCGTTATACAAAGCAGGTTATTGAGATTGTGAGCAGACGGAGCCTGAGACGTGTGTAGAAGGTTGAACGCTCTCAGGATCAGGCGGTTCGATAAACGGTTTCAATCTGTCTATGCTAACTGATGTCGGTGTAGCGCCTTGCATAATAATGAAGTATTTTGGTTGTCTGAGCAAAATCGGGTAAGGACTGCGGTACTTTGGTTGTAGTGGTACAACAGCATTATTGTTGCGAACGAGTACTCTCTTGCAGCTGTGGAGCTGTGGGTGAACGAAGACTGGACGAGGCATATGTCTCGGCTGCTGTTCAGACATGTTACCAAAATGAAGTCGAAGGCAGGTAGCTTCGTCTTGTGGGTCATCTTGTGCCGGTAGTAGACGTGGGAGCTGACTAGGCAGGCATAGATCCATGCCATACAAGAGTTGTGACGCAGACGTTTTAATGGATTCACGAGTGCGGGAACGCAT
Organism: Eudiplozoon nipponicum; assembly: GCA_029291075.1. Lineage (NCBI taxonomy): Eukaryota > Metazoa > Platyhelminthes > Monogenea > Mazocraeidea > Diplozoidae > Eudiplozoon > Eudiplozoon nipponicum. The sequence goes on along the minus strand of JAQBSW010011278.1, from coordinate 18,764 downwards.
GGCCAGCAGAACTAAAGGTAGTGCATCGACCCAGTTGCCGTTAATGGACGAGGATGCTAAAACAGCTTTGAGTTCCCTATGCATTCTCTCTACCATGCCATTAGCTTGGGGATGGTAGGCAGTCGTCTAGCGTAAGATGCATCCTATGTACCGCAAGGTGGTTTTGAAACGATCAGATGAGAAGCAAGTGCCTCTGTCCGTGATGACCTCATTGGGAACACCGTAATTGGGTATCCATGCAGAGATAAAACCGTTAGTTACTTCGTCTGCAGAAATGGTGCCAAGAGGTAATGCCGCAGGCCACCGTGTAAATCTATCAATCATAGTTAGAAGGTAGCTGAAACCTTGAACCTTTGTCAGATGAACTATGTCGATGTGGACGATGGCTAGGCGAGAAGTAGACCGAAAATGTTGCAACTTAGAACGAGTGTGTCGTGTGATCTTGTTTTTCTGACAAATGGCACACTCGGAGATCCATCGTTTAACGTTCTGCCTAAGTCTGTGACCCCAGAAACGATCTGTGAGAAGTCGGACAGTCGCTTGGCTTCCTGGGTGAGAAATTGAGTGAATTGAATCGAAAACGTTTCTTTGGAGGCTGGTCGGCAGAACTGGCTTTTTGGGCTGCGTACCCTTGAAGTAAACAATTGGTAAGCCTTCCCAGAGACGGCATATGAACTTAATTTGGTGACGGGCTATTGATCTTTGAATGTGAATGTCACCGCGCTGTTCCGTTTGCAGAAGGGATGGCGTTAGTGCAGGTTCACTGAGTGTCACGGAGTTGATAGTGAATGGCGACGGCGAAGGTGGTTGTAACAAGACGTCTGGCCTGGAAAGGACATATGCAATGAAGTTTTGTTCGCCCTTGACGTGAAAGATGTCAAACTGCCATTCGCTTAGACGTGAAAGCTGTCTTTCTACTCTGGCAGGGTACTTGGCGATAGTTGAAGTTGCGTTTTGAAGTGCGCTAAATAATGGTGCATGATCTGTGAAAACAACAAATCTGCTACTGCCAATGATGCTGATAAATGGCGCACTTCCTCGTGGATGGCGAAGGGTTCTCGACCGAAAGTGTCGTTTCTCGTTTCTACTGGTTGGAGAGTACTCGAGTAGAAACTGATAGGCTTCCGAACTCCGTCGATCTCTTGTTCCAAATTGGCTCCAATAGCGTATTCAGAAGCATTAGTCGTGAGTGTAAATGGTCGTTGAAAATCTGGATGCGTTAGCATTGTGGCATTTGCTAACAAGTTTATGATGAGTCGAAATAATTCCTCGTCTTTGGATGACCAACTAATGATGGAATTCTTGCTAAGTCCTTTTCGATTCCACAGCTGCTTGCTCAAAGGATAAAGTTGCCTTGAAAGTGCTAGAAGGAGCTTGCAAAAGTAGTTTATTACTCCCAGAATTTTGTGCAACCCGCTAAAAGTCCGGTGACTTGATATTTCTGATTGAATTCGCCTTTGACGGCAAAGGTTGAATAGCTTGCGGCGTGATATGATGCCCTAAGAAGTCCACGGATGTAGTTGCAATCTGCGTCTTGTTACAATTGATCTTGAGTCCGTGGTTTGATAAGCATGAGAAAAAATTTCGTAGATACTTGGCATGAGATTCTAAGTCTGGACAGAATATCATTATGTCACCGAGATATGAAATACAATAAGCGGCGTCGTCGCGCGTATGTTGTCCATGAATCTTTGAAATGTCTGTGTAGCACACTTAAGTCCAAAATGCATTTAAAGATATTCGAAAAGTCCAAATGGAGTGATGACTGACGTATTTTCAATATCTTCTGGTGCTAGCGGGATGTGATGGTAGGCTTGTCTGAGGTCAATCGCTGAGAAGAAATTCCTGCCATTGAGTTTTTTAAGTTAGGTGTTAATATTTGGAATAAGATATGCATCATATTTTGTAACTGAATTTAGCTTACGGTAATCTCCGCAGGCTATTTACGTTCCGTTTGATTTGGAGACTAATTGCAGTGGTGACTCCCTCTTCCAAAAGCCTTGAGAATTCCTCTTGGGCAGCTTTCAGTTTATCAGGGGCCAGTGGTCAAGTCTTGAGTGCATTAGGTTATGCTTCTGTGACAATATGGTGCATCGTGTTGTGGACTCGTGGCTCTAACGTTTAAAGATCAAAAAGCGACTTGTATTTTTGAAGAGCTGCTAATATATCTGCTGAACGATGCACTGAGGTTGGCTGAATAACCTGTAACTCCAAACCCTCGGAGACAAGTGTCCAAAAAATTTGCTCAAGTCCGGTGGAGGGGTCGATGATCTTTTGATTGGCAAGATCAACAATGAGCCAAAATTTCAAAAGGAAATCAGGACCTATTATTTTGTGTGAGACCTTAGCAATGATGAAGTTGTGAGAAAATTTACGCCGTAAATCAATATTGAGTGTGCGATACCGTCAGCCATATGTAGGTATGGGCTTGCCTGTAGCTGTTGCGAGAAGAACGCCTAGTGACATCTCGGTCATTGAATCACCCTTGAGAACTGAGACTGTTTAACATGTGTCTACGATGAAATATTCGCCGGTTCTGAAATCAAGAATGTGCAGAAGTTTGTTCGGCTGTTTGGCCGTGTCATGCAAAAAAGTAGGTTGGTGATTGCGACCGGCGTCGTCCGTTTAGCTCTCTATATGGCAAATTTGGTATCGACGATAAGAGTCGACAGAAATGTCGGATTGTAATTGATTTCTTCCCTGTGTCGCTGTTGATACCGTTGATGCGCAGAAAGTACGGTCTTCTACTTTCTGCGCTAGACGTTTCCCGACCCTGATGCACCATTGCGCCTGTGTTCTGTTGTCTTTCCCATCAACTGTGGAAATTTACACTCATTCGGAAATTCTTTGGACGACAGGGACAAACTTGACATGAATAAAAAACTTCTGTTGAACATAGCACCAGTTCTTTGGGACATATCTGTAAAAGGATTGCCGCCTACCGTTATAATTATTTTTTCCCTCTCTACAGAGAAGAGCCTATCATCTTGCGGGTGTGGACAAAAGTATGACGGATTACATTAGGTTCCAAAATCCTATATTATAACTCACATCTCTCAGATAAGTCATCTATAGAGAGAGTTTTGGGAAGCTGTCTGGCGAACAATTTTTATAATTGTGGAAGATTGGTAATAAAAACAACCTTAGTCTCATGGTCAGAAATATTGGTTTTATACCAACGTTTCCATAATTCCCTTAAAATCTCGATGAGGACAAGGTTTGGCATGTCTAACTGTGCGTAATTATTTATTATTTGCTCGGTTACTGTTGGCCCCAACAAGGATTCTACTTCATTTTGTAGGCCCAAAATGGGATTAGGTAGCTTCCTAATGGCCTCATGCTTAGGATAAATCTGTCACTGCAATTCAGAAGGTAGTTGAGCAAAAACCTTTGACAATTTTTGATGACTGTCATAATCTGGAAACGGGGAGAAATCGGAGTCTACGCGCATAAAGAATGGTTTACTATCTCCATCCCAAACAGGAACGTGAATATCTAAAATTGGACCTGACATTCTAATAATCTTACGGGATCTTAAAAGAACAAATTTATAAGAAAGATGAAAATGTATAAATATACTTTAAACGAAACGCTTACTCACTAACAGCTTCCAAAGTTGAAACAGAATCTTCCGCAGTTGAATCTGCCGAGCACGTATAGTCAATGTTCCTTCACAGATCACTAAATTATACAGTTTTGTACATAAAAAATTGAATAGAAACAGCATCCAAAACTGAAACAGAATCTTCCTTGGTTGAATCTGTCGAGCACGTACAGTCAATGTTCTTTTACAGATCACCAAGATCTACAGTACTCTACGTAGGAAAATTGAATAGAAAATATACCCAAAAAAATTCCCCAGAAGACTACGACTTTAGAAAGATTGAATAAAAACCTTCCGTCTAAAAATATGTACCCAACAAAATTGCCCAGAAGAGCACGACCAGAGTAAAAACGTTTACGCAAATGTTAATTTAAATGAAAAAAAGTCAATTTTATTTATACCACAAAAAACAATACAGTCTTTCGTATACTGGCACGGTCACCAATTTTGTAAACGCCCAGATTCAAGAAAATGCCGTACGACGTTACAAAGTATGTTATAGCGTTATAAATACGAAGTTAGTACCTTTGGGGGCCCTTAAAAGGGCTGGTCTTGCGTTCTCTGGAAAATGCCGTGAAGGTCCGTAAATGTGGTTTTGTGCAGTACTCCTATACTCTTGAGACCAGCTTGGGTTGACTTGGGTTGTGGTTCGTTCTTTTGTGGCGTTGGAATCTCGTTGAGTAACTTTGTTGAAGTTCTGCAGTAATTGACTCGTCTCTCTAGTTGTACAGGAACAAGATTGGCGTGGTTGATATTGCCAATGTTGGTAAAGCAAGTTCAAAAATCAGCGTATGTGAAAGGTGGCAGACTGCACGTCGAAGATACGCACAGCAAAAGGCAAACGCGACAACTGAACTGCATTTTAAATTCACCGTGCATAAATAGCCATGTAATAACCATATATAACTACTTGCACACTATTGGTTAAAGGCGAGTTTCGCTTTTTTCTCATTGGAGCAGCGTAAATCGAATTGAATTTAATTTACGCAATATTTCGGCAATTTCTTTGTGTCGTTACAATCTTTATTTGGATTCAAGAAATAATAATAATAATAATAATAATAATAAAAATAATAATAATAATAATAGTAATTGAATAGAATGGAATAGAATATCTCTATTTGGTTTCAAACCACACACGTTACATAAAATAGTTAATAATATTGGAAAATTTACAATATAAATAAGATACCACATCAAGTAAATATGAGCAATTAGTCTCATATAGATAAATAGTTGTCTCTAGTTATTTCGTACAATATATCCACATCTGAAAATTTTGCTGTAATAATTATTATGATACAGGAGAAAAAACGGTCTTATAAATTAATCGCATTTGTAAAAGTATCGATTATAAAAATAGTTATAGATTCATCATCGAAATAAGAAAAATAAAGGTATCATTCGAGTGTAGCATTTTGCAAAAAATGGTAATCATGACTATCAATTGATTATATGTATTGTGGACTAAAATAATGATATACTGAATAACAATTCAATTTTAATAATACAGAACGTGAAAATAAAAAGCTAAAGGTGGTATGTCACTAATTACAATTATCCTTGTCTTTTATTCAACCACGAGAAAGTATTATCATAATCAAAATTAAAAAGATCAGCAGGATTGTAGATATTTTCTAGTTCAGTACATAAAGCTTTAAAAGACATCTTAGATGGAGCGTTTCTCTAAGCCCCTTTGGCAATTGATTGCAAATTTTGTAAATTTTCCAAAAAATGAATAACTTTCCCGCAAAATTTCCCACCAATTTCCAGATGTAGTTCCAACTTCATGAACCTTTCTTATTTGATTCATATAGACACCAGTCCACTGGTCTCAATGGAAACCTTTTATGCACTAGCACATCCTACGAAATAATAATAATATTATTAATAATAATAATATAATACTACTACTATAATAATAATAATAATAATAATAATAATAATAATAATAATAATAATAATAATAATAATAATAATAATAATAATAATAATAATAAACATAATAATACAATAAATGCATTTGGTAACAAAAGCCAACAGGCTCAACAGTTGAAATGATAAGGTACAAATCAAAAGTAGGATATGTGGAGTTGAATGAAATTGTGACTAGCAAATTATTTAACCATAAGGAAAAAAGGAGTTGTGACAGAGTAGCGATTTCATCAACTTCATGATAGTTCGTACTGATAAGAAAGAGATTCCATTTGAATAGGTAAGTTAGACTAGAGTAAAAATCGTGAAGAGTCCGAGTATCAATGCCGGATTTTCTGGTACTGGACAAACGAATGTGAGTTTGAGTTATAAGGCGAGGGAGAACGACAGCAGAATTCGACCGACGGAGTTAGTTCCGTGGATTTTGAGTTTCTGTAGAGTATTATTGACTTGGATAAAGTTGACTAAATTGAACTTTGTTGAGAGTCAGAATGTTAGTGTGGCGTTCAGAGTTCACTGACTACTATTGAGCGAGTTTGCAACTGCTAGAAAGCGAGGAGGAACTAACGTCTGATGTAAAACGTCATATAGTCCAGCAGACTTTCCGCGTTTTCGATCGTTTGCTGAAACAGAAAGAAGAGATGTAGTAGAGCAAATTGTGGCAAAGTACTTAATATTTGGATGCGATAAAATGAAAATGAAAATAGTAATGTTATCGGGGAAGATTAGAATCAAAGGAGAATTATTGAAATTGGAGGCTCAGCCAGAAGTGACATCACGCTCCAAACATAGTTAATAGCCTAGTGATTAATAGAAGTATTATAGGTCAAGAAGGAACCAGTTTCGCTCCCAATCTGACGTCTTGCATAGGTAATTTACCTGATTTTCAGATTCCGTACCGAAATGTTTGAATCCATTATGAGCAGCCTTTTAAACTCATACTGGGATGTGCGCTTTATATTCGAGAGAAGAGCGTTAAATAAACTTGAGTCTTTTGAAAAGAGGTATATTTTGCTAAATATATTGGTGGTGTGGTTGGATTGGATTGTAGATTTGCTATAGCGCGTAGCATATTGGTGATTCGAGTGAGCGTAGTTTGATTGTGATGGGCAAGATTTGATCTTAGGAATGAAAGAAATGACGTTTAATTGTCGGGTAAACCATAGCGATAGAAGGTTAGCCAGGAGTAGGCATTCCCGATAATTCTGGACTTGAGGGAAGACTTGATTTAGAAATCTGGAATAAATTTGTTCGATGGCGTAAGAGGAGGCTCGAGTGAAGGAACAATAAAAATAAACTAGCCTCTCATAAGAGGGGTAGGACATAGATCATGAACAATGTAAGTTGGAGAGTGGGTTTGTTAGTCCTGAACCTTTTTAAATGGACCCACATGAATAGGTTGGAAATAGTTAGTTTAAGGTGCGGAAAGAAGTCAAACGATTTAGAAAAAGAGATACCAAGGTGCATGGCCGAGTCAATTATTTCAATATCAAAGAGACAATTTGCATTCGGAGGAGAAAAGAATGGTTCAGAAATAAATTTCATCAAATGAGTCTTATCGGGGTTTAGTTCAAGACCGATTCTGCTAAGCTGCGAGTGTAGCGATGATAAAAGCTGAGTGGTTAGAGGTAAGGAAGAGCTGGATTTTCTTGGGTTACTGAATACTATTACCATATCAACTGCATATTTGTACTGCTTGAATAGGTTATCCTCAGCCTGCACCTGTGCGAGTGCTTTGTTGAAATGTATACTACCAGGAACGAAAATATGGGGAACTGCAGATCAGATAAGAGCTGACCTCAAGTGACAATTTCCGACTTTTACAGCTGGGTAACGGTTTTTGGAGAGAGTAACTGATAAGATTAAGGAAACTGTCACAGATATCACCGCTCAATAGGGCGGATTAAATTGCCGAAAACGATAATGAATCAATAGCCTTGGATATGACTTAGAAGGAGAGAGTGCAGTCACTATCTTTAGAAATAGAGAAGTAGCAGTGATTAAGGACACTGACTAAGTTGGTGGAAGAGGAGCTGCCATTCCGGAAGCCATGTTGTTCGACGAGGAGGCAGGAGATATCTCGAGACTTAATGGAAGGTTTGATTATGTTGTATAAGAAAATGTCGACGATTTTAGTGAAAGTAGGGACGATATTTATTTGGCGAAGTTATATGAATGAGAAGATTGACAATGTGCCATTTTTTGGCATAGGAAAGATCAATGAATTAAACCATTCCCGGGGAAGGACAGGTGGCTTCGAGGCAGAGGTTGATAACATCAGCAACCAGAGAGAAGTGATTCTAACCAAGAAAGGCAATCATGCTGACAGAGACGCCGTTTTGATTAAATTGATGTTTATATATTATGTTTTTGTTTGCTTGAACGACGGAGGAGGGCGAAATATTGAACTTCCCTAGGTTCTCAGCGTCTCCCTATCAAGCATCTAAGCAGGCGGATTGGGAATGTAGAAGGAGTTTAGGAGATAATTTAGATAGTCGTCGACGAAGCTGGAGTTGTCCGACTGAGAGAAGTTTATGTATGAGGTTTTGGACTATTGTAACAATTGGTTTTTGATGACTGCTAACTTTATTCATGAGTTAGATGCTGTTCGGATGCGTCTTTCGATTTTTAGCGCTTCTTTGTTGATTACATGTTTAATGAGCTCTTCGATACGTCGGGGTGTGAAAGCGCGAACCAATGAAACTTTGCGTAATCTAGAGTTGCGTGCTAGATTGTTGCGTGCTTTAAACAAGTTGATCAACTTGTTTGTATTGTGAATGTGCTGAAGCGGAAGAAGTAAATTAGGAGAATAAGACTTCATAGATATCGGAATGTTGACAGTTAACGTGGACATAAGTTGAGCCCATTAGACTTGTTGATTATTGAGAGACTTTGATTTCATTAATCTTGCTTTTATTAGGTGGATGAGGTAATAGCAGTATTTGAAAGCAGGACGAAGTCGAGTTATCTGGGCTCAAGGACTTGTTCGAAAGCAGTGGTTTGGAGGTGGGAGTGTCCAAGATCTGACCAAGATCAGAGACTCTACTATTCTGGGTGATTTTTGCCTGGATGGAAGACGAGGATGTTGTAAGCGATGAAACGATAGCCCGCGGTGTCGTAAGGGTTTAAAGAGATATCGGCTTCTGGACCTGTGCACCGGTCGTGATAATGACTTGAAATGTGGATTTGTGGCTGGCAATGGCGATTGGAGGAGGGATTCATTTTTTGGTGTCTTGACACGGTAAAGCTTAAGCTTGTTCGGTGGAATTGGTCTTGCTATATGACCTAGTGATGAAGGGGAGCCCTTCAAATCGAGAGAGGCTCAGCATGATGGGTCCAGAAGAAAAGACGTCACTGGGGATGCCTCCGTAAAATGATCGGCGTTTCACTGGGTTGCTTCAGCTAAGAAAGGCATTTCTAGTTTCAGGATAGGTTTCGGTGTTTGGCTGAAAGGTCCGTGCTAAATTTGCTGTCCTTTGTAATAAAATGTAATAAACGTTTAATTTGACTTTGCTTCGTGATATTAAGGCTGATCGATATTTTAGTTGATTAAGCTTATCTTTGGAATGTCTTCGTTGGATGAATTTACAAAAGCACAATATTTGCCGAAAGAGAGCTCTTGGAGTTGTTTTAAGTTGTCATCACAAGTCGTATTATCAAATAGCGATCGAGAAAGATTGTACGGTACCCAACTCAGTTCAAATTTAATGACGGTGATCGTACGAGCCAAATATTTCATCGTTCGTCTGGAAAAGTACTCCAGAATTGTCTATTTGCGAGGGCATATATCGACGACAAAATTCTATGTAGTGAATTTCTTGGAAAAACACAGAGAGAATTTAGAAACAGTTTTGACCAGGATATAACGATATTTTTACTATTAATTGCTTTAAAGTGCATTTTAGTACGCGTACAATCTATAAAAAATTTAGCCCTTAAAGAAAAGGTAGAAATTTGTATTGGATATGTGACTGACCGCAAACAATACACCAATAAAATATTTTTATTTTGGATTATGATTTATTATCGCCGCTGAGTACCAGGTCTAGCCGGAATTTTGTGATCGTCTACTTAAAATATACTTCGCGAGAAGAATCCAATCAGGAGGCTTTGGTAGATTACTTGAAGCTAGGAAGATCAGGACAATTTCCAATTCGCTAAAGACATGCTGAACAAAATCACCACAGCACATTCATTATATATATTAGGGGTTGAAAGAAAAATTGGTAATTTTTTTACTATTAGAAATATTTTAACCCATTTAAACATTTTATGCAGAAAAAAATATTTTATAGCCCATATTTTAGCAATAGGAATTTTATAGGCATCAGAGGTCATCACATGATTATGTGCTAAATAGCTGCTTTTTGAGTATAATTTTCCTATTGAGTAAACTAATAATATATTATAATGTGGGTTGCTAATGCTCATAAAAGTGCACACAAGTGCTCTATTTATTCATATTTTGCAACAATAACACGCTTCGATGCAAAAGAATTATCTAGTAATGCCTTGTAATAGTTCATCCATTAACCATTGAAATGCTTGTATTGATTGATTTAAGCTGTTCGAAATGCGTTTAAATAATTGAAGACCAAAATTTAAAACTGTATATTTATTATGGTCGATATTTTATTTAACTGTATTCAGAAGTATCTAACTTGAATTGAAATATCCTTCTGAGATGAGGACGGTTAGCGTTTAACGGTTTGGCATTCAATAAGATAAAATTTTATAAATACTGGTGAATGCTTAGATATTCATAACTACTTCGTCATTGTTGTGAATAAAATTTGATGATTCCCCAGGTATTATTTTCATTGGATAATTTTCTGGACCCAATTTTGAGTTCTGCTTTCTGTCCAAACACAACATATTTTCTAAAATCAAACTAATAAAACAAGTGCCAACTTACATTTAGACAGTTTAATTTATAATTACAAATTGGTAATCCTTTAATAAATAAATGAAATTTCACTAGATAGACATGCAACACGTATTTGCGTGTGATTCTATAATGGCTAATTATTTAATTATGTATTAGGTGTTGCACACCTAATTACAAATTAGTTGAATTATGATCAGAAGGATAAACCAAAGACAGCATGAACGGAAAGTAAAATCTCCTGCACATTCGTTTCCTGCTTACTGGCGACTCATCAGTAGGAACCTGTATTACGCCCTTTACTTACTATAAATTTTGGTGGGGAATGTGAGAAGATAGATCAATGTGTAAACCTGCCATAGTGAAGCTAACATCATACAAAGTCTCGACGATGCAACTACAACGATAATTAACTCTCTATAATATATATATGATTCTGTAAAGGATGCTAACACCATGGCTATTGTGTCAGTAACCGATACCAACATTATAGTACTGAAAATGCACATGGTGCTAACACTATGTTTGTCGAGTCGGTACATGATACCAACACTATTGTTGCCGAGTCGGTACATGGTACCAACACGATGGATTTTTATGTATCCTATAGTTCACCAAAATGGTGAATTACAACTATTTAGGAACTCCTGTTACTCCAGCAAATCCATACACTCTGGCCTTGATCGATATCATTTATCACAACACCTAATACATAATTGCATATATATTAGTTCTCCGCCACAAACGGTATCTAACTGCTAATTATTTCGTTTATTATAATTATACACGTTTACAGACAACTAATATAACTTAAAGTGGTTGAATATAAAGTAGCGATTTGCACGCGTCAAACATATATTTAATGCTTACTAGGTGACATGGCGCAATTAAAGTTAAAGTCACTTGTTAAGACGAGAAGAAAAATAAAACAAATACATCGTTATCAGATTCATTTCATAGTAAATAATAACAAATGCAGACAGACAAATATAACAACTGTGAAAATTAAACCATTCCAAATATTCAATTTAATATAACTGAATTTAAATCTAAATCCATCTAAGTGAAACATCAATGAATGGACGCTACTTTAATTTTTGACTATGTCGGATTTATTATTTAGCCATGACATGTAAAATGATTTAATTACGGATGAACAAAGTGTTTAGGGAGAAGGCATTGTAGGGGTATTTTTGCGGGGTATTTATCTAGTTCGTGATGTTTTACCCTTCCTACATAGACCTGGTAGCTACTGTTTAGATCCGTGCTTATGATCAGTTCCCGACCTTTTTCCGATGGGTGAAGTGAGAAGGCTAAGTTTAATTATCATATGTCTATTGTACACAATGTTGCAAAGAAAAAATTTACAGTTAGTCCAAATTGACCGTGCTCTAGACGGCAACAAAACGAAATATTGTCAACAAAATTTAATTTATTATACACAAGTAATTATCAATTCACAGTTAAGCCAAACAGTCCGTGCTCTAGACGGCAACAAAACGATATATTTTTAACACAAATAATAATCAATTCACAAACGTCTGAATCGTGATGAATACATGTAAATGATTGAAAATATGTGATGATATAAATAAAGTCACTGGTAACTATTGTCACTGATAAAAATAGTCTTGCAAGTACTTGTAAATTTATAAGCTAATCTTTATATTTTTGGAATTAGTCCTGCATATTTCTTTTCCCGCCATTAGTTAACACTACGCTTTAAATCAAACCTAAAAAAATTTCCACTACTGTTCCATTCATTACATCATGTTTTATTTAATTATAATAAATTACGACTGCATTTCACTATGCGTCTACTGTCATCATCTACTATTTCTAATAAAGTTCCATCTCCAATGAATGACGATAACATCAGACGTAGCAACATGATCAGACCTACATGTAGATCTGTGTACTCCTACTCTAACCCTGATTAGGCGTATTGTTTCACTAACATACATGAGGCCACAGTCTAGGGGAGAAGGTTTTTCTTCGTGTTTATTAAGTCTATTGCCCACAGTAAAAGACCGCATTATAGCAGTTCTTATATTATATTTCAATTCTTTTGATTCAAACTTTCATGTCAGTATATAATCTGTTCATAAAACGACACTACGATTATCCTATGCTGCGTCAGATATTACGTAACTCAAAATAGGATTTAATTTAAATAAAACATCCACTATAGTTAAACGATCATTGCTTGTACGGACGATCATGACAGTTATTTAAATCAGCGTTACGATTTTGACAGAAAAACAGATACTTTAATATATTTGTCAGTCTAATATAAGCATTGAATAAGTTATTAAAGGAAATTCATCCAGCATACCGGTATCGACCTAATTTGGACTCGTCAAGCACTGTCAAGTATTTTGCTAAGGACAAGGCTCGAAACTGGCCACATATACTTGGGGTAATGGGACTCTATACCATGAGATACACTGCCTCACGCTAAGCACAACTTTCATTTATATACTAAACAAAATTTTGTTCTTTATCTTTACATGCAAATCAAACATATATGATATTCCTATATGACAAAAGTTCTATCTAGTCAACCGCTTGGATAAGTAGCACTAAAATAAACATCAGTATATTTAAATGATCATTGCTTGTGCGAGCGTTAATATCAATAACTTAAATCAAGAATACTATATAGATATATACAACAATCCCATTATATATATATAAATTTTCCAGTATAAACTAAGCATTGTATTATATAGAAAAGGTGATTCGTTGAGTGGACTTGTTCCGTTCATATAGGAAAGTATTCAAGTACGGTCGAAAATTTTCTGCGAAACAGATTTATTGTAATCACCACCCGGCCAAGCAATGGTCGTTTAATTACATTAATATTTATTTAAATACCACTTCTCAGGTAGCGTGGTATCCATTTTTGTAATAATAGATTGTTGGTGGCTAGTTGGAAATTTAGGTCTAAATATATGCCTTTTGGGAAATTTTAACTAAAAACACTACTAAACATATAACGGAAAATTGTGTGTAGCATGCGGTAAGATGGCTCAGTTGATAGACTTGCAGGCTTTGTAGTAGACGTGCTCAGATTAAAGCCAATTTCGCAGCAAAATTCTGGACGGTACATGAGCGGTTTCCAATAAGGACTAAACGGATCTATAGGATGACTTGCATGTTATACATCTGACAATTTCTAGTTTTTACTGAAAAGTATATATACAATGTGATTTGTGTTACGTCGAAATCGAAAACTTGATTTGAATCGTTGTTTTAACTGCCCGCATAATCAATGATTGTTTATTTATAAAATGTTAATAAAAGCACCACCTCTCCAGATAGCGTTGTATCTGTTCTATTATGACAAATTTAGATGGTTATTTAGGACATTGAGTCTGAAGTGATGTCATAGATGTTTGACCTAAGAAAGGATACCAATAATATATTCATTGTCATATAACTGAATATTGTTTGCGGTGTGCGGCAATGATGCTTAGTGAACAGAATCACAAACCCCGAAGCAGACGAGTCCAGGTACGAGCCGCGATTGCGGGAAAATGCTGGAATGAACTTGAGGAGATCCCAATAAGGACGAAAACTGTCTAATGAATGAAATACATTTACAACATTGTCAAGTGCTTAGATTATGCTGAAAATGTTTTTAGATAAATGAATTGATATGAAGATCGCAGCCTGATTTAAACAATCCATTAGCATTATTTCGATTTATTTACGAAGTTAAGCATTAGCACCGAATGTTCTTGAGTTTGCCTAATCCCAACTCCCTGTACTTTCTATCCACTAATATAGGAATTATTAATGTTAATGATATTAACATATATGTTTTTATCCGACACAGTTGACTCGACCTAAAATTAAGAATGTTTACATAATAACAAACTTTTTCATAATTATCTGTTTCTAATTTCTGAGCATTTTGAATTATATTGAAACCCAAAATTGATAAATTATCCGATGACATCATTGCAACAAAAATTAGAGATAGCTTATTCGATTAATCAAGCTTACGACATTTTCCAGATCTCCTTCATCTTTATTCCAGATAACTAAGCTTATAATCCAATCGTGTCATATAGAATTTAGACTACAAATTTGTGTTTTCTAATCGATGTTCCGAAAAAACTGCATATAGATAATTGCTATTGAAATCGGCAAAGGCAATGCATTATTTTCCATCACTTTCTTTTGAATAATTTTATTCCGGGTGAATTTGATATACTTCGCTCCTATCCATGGACAGTGAGGTTTTCCCTTATGACGCCATGTAATCTGATGACAAAAATCAATTTACAATGTATAAATTTATATTTAGCTACAAAAATTTCTCATATTCGATTGTATTTTTTTATTTAATTTTATTTAAATAACTTCTTAGGAGTTATGGATCTACTGTAGGAGGTTTTGTGGCTATTTTAATAGGTTTTGCGGGTTATCTGTTTATATAGCGATGCTATGCCATTCCAACATATGCCTGGTATCTGATGTCGAGGGCCGTGCTTATGGTCTGACTCAGGCTCTTTTCCAATGGGTGATGTGAGAAGGCTAAGTCGAATCATCATATGTATATTGTACACAATGTTGTAAAGTAAATTAAAATTCATTGTTAGTCAAAATTGACCGTGCTCTAGACGGCAACAAAATAATATATTTCAACACAAGTGACTATCTAGGCATAAAAGCAAAGTCACAATAAACACAATAAATAAATCCAGAATGTCATAGCAGAACAAATAGTTTCGTATGAATGATTGAAATGCATAAAATATAAATCCAGAATTTCTTAGCAGAACAGTTAGTAGTTATTTATAAAGGGATAAAATACACAAAATATATAAATCCTGGCTTTGAGCGTTAAATCACATAAATCCACTGAATGTTACTTGCGTATTACGCGCGAGTGTGTATTAGTATTAAACAAAACACAATTAATTACAAATAAAATTTCAGTTCAAGAAATCTCAATTAAAACTTCTTGAAACTAACAGAGATTGTTTCTAAAATCACAGTTAAGAGAATGATTGTCTAAAACCAGAATTCGTATATGTGACCCTAAGGAAAACCGGATCAGATAAAATTGATACTCGTTGGCCTCTAACGCGGAGCCGCGCGTTACATTATATATATATATATATATATATATATATATATATATATATATATATATATATGCGTAGCTCACGCCTATCCAGTGAATCGTCTATTAGATATTATGGGATTACGAAAGCATACGTGCAAATTAAACGGGATCGGTTTCTTAATGCACTTCATGCTGTAATTAGAACGCAAATTCTAGAGTATTCGAAAGGGAATGACGGCGATTACGAACTAATATTGGCACTACAATAGTTATGTCGGCTTGTCTATTTCGACGCTCTAATGCTGAAGGTTTATTCAATATACATTAAAAGCACTTCCTAAAGTTTTCACCTTTAAGTGTAATCGAACAATGAACCTTTAGTAGAAACTACCGGCTATTGAACTTAGTAACTAAAATTGATTCTTATCCTCTGCCGATCCAAATCAAATTGTTCCGTAATTGCATGTGTTAAGAGAATGTACGAAATTATCTCTACAAAAAAAATACTATGAAGTACCTGTGGATGTGGGATCTACAAAGCTCACTGCAGTGGATTTCCTGGACTTAGATCGCACATAATCTTACGAGTGACGATTTGATTGAAGGATGCAAGACGAGCATTTATACTTTTGAGGGAGGAAATTTTCTGAATTTTTCAAATGCTTTAGTGTATATAGTCGACATCCATATATGTAGCACAACACAGGAAGAACCGGTGGAAATTGAATACGTGTTTCACTAAGCGGTAACAATATGGTTTGTTAGTTAAACCGTTGAAAAGCAACATCGATTGAACTTTCTTGAATTCTTGATTTCATCGTGGAATTTTTGTGAGGACAATGGCCTAGCATTAAAGAATGTAACAAAGCCCTGTACTTTACGACAACTGTGTAGGTTCTTGTGGATGATCATATAATATCATTTTTTTATACTAGAAATAGCCGGAATGTGTGTTTATTTTATGCGACATCTTGATCAGGAATACAGTATGATCAGAAAATTCTGGTCAATAAACCTCAGTCAGAATGTTAAGTTGAAATTCCAGATAACGATATATATGCAAAACAAGACAAACACTTCCGCCTCTGTCAACTGGACTGAAACATTTGTGTAAGTAATCGATGCATCTAATGTAAGGAGCGATGTTATAAAAAAATAGGATTAGCTAGGCTAATAGAGTTTGAAAATTGAAAATTCCTTTGATCGTTACAAACATTACCCAAAAGTCGGAATCAATTTAATCGTGTCATTTGCTGTAGTGCCAAATTTTGAACAGTCACAGATGGTAATGCATTTCGGTTTTTGACTAAGCACCAGCTTGTATTGAGAATTTATGGCAAGATCACACGGCAAAAATGCTCTCGGAGAATGAACTAAAGAATAAGGCGTCTGACAAATTTCGATGTTGCTACACAGCAATTTCCATAACAAATAGTAGGATGGAGGATACTCTCAAAAGGCCCTATGTGTGGAAAGCAAACTGATCCGATAAAAGGCATTTGTCGGATTGCAGCAGGTTTAGATATAAGTGGTTAAATTTTGAAGTCTCCAGAATTAAATCTTTACCGTATTTCCCGTTGGTATTGGGGTCAAATTAATTCGATAGCCACATGAGCTGAGACACTCAGACATGAAATCTACAATCAGATTGTTAGTTGATAGATACGTACGACCGTGTAAGTCAACAATATTAGACTTGAGTAAAAGCTTGAGCCAGATTTCAAACGTTTCAAGCTTTGTGAAAAGAATGGAGGTCAACAATTTTGGGATACCAGCATGTTCTTTACTGCTGGTGCACATCGGTGCTTACTTTGCGTGGCATGTGCACAAATAGAAAGAAATTTTTTCACATACAAGTACCGTATCTTTCTCTTAGTTTTCTCAAGTACCTATAAGTGAGCAGATCTATATATATATATATATATATATATATATATATATATATATATATATATATATATATATATATGAAAGACCAAACAAAATAGCAATTATAAAAATTGGGAGAATGCAAATTAATGGAAAACTCGGTCAAAAATTTTACTTTAAATAACGATCGTAGCTTAGCTGCATTATATGTCTGAGTTAATGCTGCTTCAACCTTCTATTGTGAAGTATGGGAAATGGCATTAGCTTTAAGTGGGATGTCCTGATAAAATGCATTCGTTTCTGGTTTAAAATACGTATGTCTCTCAACAATCTACCTTTCATAATTGACCCAATTAACTGTATTCTATATCCATTAGGTATTGAATCGTTTACTGATTTATTAATTTCGTTATATTAAAAAATTTGAACTGACCAATCTGTCTGTCCTTGAAAAACAGCGGCGAACTTTTAATAATTTATGTAGAAACGGTATGAAACTACTGTAAAGCAAATACTGTATGGAAACTGTTTGTTTATAGTAGACTATTTTATTTAATTTACCAATTTTCTATTTTTAGTACTACATCTGACAACGACAGACAATCAACTTTTTCATGATCTAGCGTGAAACTGATATTCATTTGCCTTTCAGAGAAACTTTGAAGCATTATTAGCAATAGTGTCCTGTTTTTAAGGTCAAAGAAAATATCATGGACATACCTTATGTATCGTGTAAATTTACTTATGTCACTCTTTTGTTGGGGACTTTTGCGGGGTTGTTTTCTAGTTCGTGAATTTTGTACCCGTCCTCCATATCAATGGTGGCTATTATTATTACCCGTGCACCTAATCAATCTCTGATCATTTTCGGATGGTTGATGTGAGAATGCAAAAACATCTGGTCATACGTATATTAGATATAATGTTGCAAATAGTAATATAATTCACAGTTAGTTCAAATTGAATACATGTTGGTCAGCTGCAAAAACAGATTTTATGCAAAATAGTTCTTTAACACTAATCACAGTTAAACTAAATTTTCCGTCTTCTAGACAACAAAAGTTAAAATGATTCATGGTATAAAGAAAAATGGTCTGTATAATCCATATAACGACTTCAATGACAAAAAAACTCACAAATATTTAGTTGTGTTTTATCCTCAGGTTATTATATTAATCCATTACTCTCTGAAGTTCGGATAGTTAACCATTGTAAATCCAATGCGTAACTTCTGCAACTAAGCGAAATAAGTTCACTGAGACACAATAGTCCACCGCGTGTTTTTTCGTTTCGAGCGCGGTTCTCTTTCTTTTATAAAAACACTATTAATTACAAATAAAATTGCAGTTCAAGAAATATCGATTGAAACTGCTTGAGACTAAAAGAGATTG
>JAQBSW010011277.1:0-20702 GCA_029291075.1 Eudiplozoon nipponicum | reverse complement strand
ATTTTGTTTTGCTTGCTTTGTAGTGGATTGGGAATTCTCAGATCATCATCATCATCATCATCATCATCATCATCATCATCATCATCATCATCATTATCATCATCATGCACAGCAATACAAAAGCCAAAAGTGACCAATGTTTCGCTACCATTTAATCATTATCCAAACAAAAATACCCTACCTAACACCTTCCAGTTGCAAATAAATGAACTTCAGCGGAGAAATCAGCCAGGAAGGACAGTGCAGATATTGTAAGTACTTGTCATGGTTATATGTGAACTCCAGTCGTATCTAGGTTATTTGCTTCGATTATCTTACGTCGTTTTAGCGCTTCACGTGAATCACATACAAGAGAAGAACAGGCAGGATTCCGCGCAGGACGAGGTTGTATAGATAATATTTTTACGTTAAGGCAAGTTCTCGAACAGAGACATTTATATCACCGTCCCACAATAGTAGTCTTTCTAGACTTCAAGGGTGCATTTGATTCGGTGGATCGCAATGTTTTCTTCCATATTTTGTCGAAAAGCGGTGTGTGCGCAAAATTTGTTACGATTATACACGCTTTACACAAATACTTCTGGTCGCGTTAAGGTCTACAACGAATTAACGCGTAGCCTTACAATAAACAGTTGTCCACGTTTCCCCATTTTGTTTAATTTTATAATCGATGCTATAATGAACAACATTCTTCCACACATTCAGGCTGCAGGTACTGTAGTTCTCCCGGTCGGTAAACTAGTCGATCTTGACTATGCATCAGCATCATCATCATCATGTCCAGCCATCCAAAAGTCAAAAGTGATTAATGTTTCACTGCCATATAACCTTTTTTTTTTTTTTTTTTTTTTTTTTTTTTTTTTTTTTTTTTTTTTTTTTTTTTTTTTTTTTTTTTTTTTTTTTTTTTTTTTTTTTTTTTTTTTTTTTTTGTGGATTTCACTGTATCACGTCATAAGCAAACCAAATCTCACAGCTAACTTTGCCGTTGAAAGAAAAGAAAGTTACGAAGATGATTCTACTAGACATCTGCAACAAGATCGCCACTGAGATCGATTCGATGCCATATCGCTAAGGGCTTCTAATCAAGAACTATGATGCGCACGAGGACCCCATCCTGGCAGACGAGTGTGTCCTATACTACACAATTTGGATGTAAGTGACTTCAATTGTTTCTGCCATGTCACAATCTGCCCACCATGTTTCTTACGCCAATTTGGTGCTGGATGAGAGAACAAGGTTCTACTGGGCAATCGAAATGAGGGCATACGCAAAACGTGACCGAGCCAACGAAGTTGATGGAGCCTTATTTGTTATTCTAACGACGAGCTCTTGTGAGATCCAAAAATAAGTCTACGAATGTCAACGTTAGTTATTCGTTATTGGTAACCAACATGTGCTAAACTTCATAGACAACGATAACCAAATGCCTATAAGCGTTTCATATCATCAATTCTAAGAGGCCAAGTTTCACTAGCGTATAGTAAGACTGCGCGTACAGATGAATTGTAAACACGACCTTTAAAGGAAAGTGAAATATTAGCGTTTTTTCATAAATGACATGGATTCGAGAAAGCTACTCTAGCTTTCGCGATCCGTATTCTCACATTGTCGGACATATGTCTAGATCTTCAGTCTGCAGTCGCAACTTTGGAGTGAGTAGTGGGTGATCCTGTAACAGTATCTTACATTTAGAGGTTGCGAATTTCATACCGAAAGACGGAACAAGGTCTGTTAATCTATTCAAGGTGGCCTGGGCAGCATGCTGGTTGTCGAATAATAGTACGATATCGTCCACATAGTCAAGATCGACTAGTTTATCTCCCGGGAGAACTTCAACTCCAGCGTCCTGAATGTGTGAGAGAGTGTTGTTCATAATAACATCGATTACAAAATTAAACAAAAATGGGGAAAGTGGACAACCTTGACGAACGCCACTGCTGGTTGTAAAGTTATGCGTTAATTCGTTGTAGACTTTAACGCGACCAGAAGTATTTGTGTAGAGAGCTCGTATAATATTAACAAATTTTGTGAGCACACCGCTTTTCGACAAAATATGGAATAAAACATTGCGATCCACCGAATCAAATGCACCCTTGAAGTCTAGAAAGACGGCTATTGTGGGATGGTGATATAAATGTCTGTTCAAGAAAATGCCTTAACATAAAAATATTATATATATACAACCTCGTCCTGCGCGGAATCCGGCCTGTTCTCCTCTTGTGTGATTTACGTGAAGCGCTAAGACGACGTAGGGCAATCGAAGCAAATAACCTAGATACCAACGGAGTCAGGCTTATACCACGATGGTTATCGCACGAATTACGATTGTCCTTTTTTAAGATTGGTATGATGGTTGACTCATTCCAATCAAGTACGGTTTCCTCATTCCATATAGTATGAAACAGTGTGGTCAACGCTCCTGAAATTATATCACCACCTTCCTTAAGCAATCCTGAAAGCAAATCATCGGGAACTGCGGCTTTGCGGCGTTTAAGAGATAGGATTGCATCGTGTACATCTAATTCGGACGGTTCTTCGGTACTAACATTCCACACTGTTGATGCAGACATGCTTTCTGGAATCGGAACTGACGCGGGTGGCCAAGAAAATTGATCTCTAAAGTGTTCAGCCCACCTGTCAAGACGACTTATTTTATCGGTTATTAATTCGTTGTTACTATCATTTATAGTTTCGCTAACTTTTAACTTTCTCGGACTTGTTGCGCGGATAATTTGGAACAAACAGCGACTATTACCTGACGCGAAAGTTACTTCCATTTCTTCAGCCTTTCTGTTCCAAAAGTTTTCGAGATCGCCTTTTAGACTGCGCTTAAGTTGGTGTCTTATATTGCGACGGGTATTATTATGAGTCGAGCCAGGTGGAATTTGGTGCCTTATTTCGAGTATCTCCATAGATTTTACAGAGCCAGTGATTATTTCTACGGGGGCCTGCTATGCCACATACAGTAGTACCTGCATTGTGCATAGTGGAACTTATCTTTGACCAAAGTATATTCGGATTTTCGCTATTCAGACCAGTTAGATTAGCCTTAAGAATATTTTCATAGATTTGTCGGATGCACGGTTGTTCGAGTTTGCCTACATCAATTTGGGGTTTATTCTTAATTATTTTCCTGGAAAATTTTAGAGCAAATCTACAACGGATAAGTGCATGGTCCAAGTCGACCTAAGTGTTCCAAAAAGAGCGACAATCCTGGATGCAACCACGCCATCTATAACTAATTGCTACATGATCTATTTGAGTCCACCGTTGTCCGGGTGCTGGAGGACGCCATGTAGCACAAAGTTTAACACTACGTCTGAAATTTGTACTACTTAAATATAGTCTATGTTCAGCGCAGCTATCCAAAAGCTGTTCACCATTATCGTTGCGCGTCGAGCTTAGAGTGTATCTTCCACCTAAATGAAATTCTGTGTTGCTTAAGCGACCAACTTGAGCATTCATGTCATCCATAACCAGGACTATATCCGAACTTCGTGCTTTACTTAGTAAGGAGCTTAATTCGGAGTAAAAAGCATCCTTGCTTTCTTCTGTGCTGCAATCGGTAGGAGCATATGCAGATACAACGAAGAGGAAGGGGAAGGAAAGGAGGCAGAATCGGAGATAAAGTTGCCTGCAGTAGCCCGATTTCGCTTATTCCCCTGCGCGGCCGATGTAATTATTGTAAGTTGTATATTTCATGGTTATATATATGGACTGCTAAAGAAAACTAGGTCACCCATTCCTAGTGATGGTTTGTATTCAGTTTTCTTACTCCTAGATAGTCTGCCCAGATGCAAGTGGACAAAGTTTCCTTCAGCAGCCGAAACTTGCCCTTCACGCCTGGAACGCTTGCTCTCATTCCGTCAATACACATTCAACAAATTTACAGTGCAATTATACAAAACTCGAGGCTTCACATGAAGCGGGATGATGGCCCGGCAAATTTCATGCTACCAATACCGGGCTGACTAGCTTGAGCCCGCTCGTCGTCAGGCCGGAATTTCTATGGCGATGGGCCTAGTCTGTAAAGGATACTAACACTATGTCCATTGTGCCAGAAACCGATACCGAACAGTATAGTACCGAAGAGGTACATGGTGCTAACAGTATGGTTGCCGAGTCGGTACACGGTAATAACATGATGGATATAAATGTATGTTATAGTTCCCCAAAATAGAGAATTAAAACTTTTTCTGAACACCTGTTACTCCTGTAAATCCATACATTCTGGCTGTGATCGATAACAGTTATCACATTTCGCGGAAAGCATAACATCATCCAATTCAATATATAACAGTAAAATACTGTTTGCTGTGAACTAATATATATATATATATATATATATATATACATATATATATATATATATATATCTTATTGTACTTTGTGTAAGCACAAAAAGAAATTTTACTCAGATATAAGAAAATTTCTTCAAAACCCATGACTTCAAATACTACTTGAACATATCTTTTATATATATATATATATATATATGCAGTGGTTACCTACCATCCTTAAGCGTATTTTGAATCGGCTATCAAGTCCACCTTTGTTTGAAAAACAAATAAGCCTCTATCAACTACGTTGGTTCGGTTATGTTTTGCGTATGGTCCCAATTCGATTCCCCATAAGTGCACTAGTCTTTCACTAAGCGCCGCATTGAAATAAGATATTGACATGGCAAAAATAGTTAATATCAACTACAGCAAAATTGAGCAGTATAGAACCCACCTATCTGCCAGGATGGGGATTATGCGCATTATAGTTTTTCTTTGGAATCATCATCGTAGTTTTATTTTCTTATTTGGATAGAGTTTCTGACATGACAAAGTGAAAACTGGAAGGAAGCTGTATTGCCGGTGTTGCCTTGTAGAGGTGTCAATTGCCTCACATCAGTGTGTTATCTAGATAAGTATACTCGTAGTAACTAGGTACTCTCTCATATATAAATTTCTTAAATAATTTGCGTATCTAAATTTTTATATTAAAAATTTTTTTGTTTCTCTTTGTATGGTTATACCACCGTGAAACAGAATGATAGTGTTTGTAGCGGAGAATTTATATACATATGCAATAACGTATAAGGTATTGCGCATCTAGTAAACTATTAGTTCAAATATGACTAGAAGTTTAAACCAAACACAACATGAACGGAAATTATAATCTCGTGCACATTAGTTTCCTGCTTACTGGCCACTCATTAGTAGGCGACGGTATTACACCCTTTACACACTATATATTTGGATGAAGACTGTGGGAAAATAGGACGTTAAAAAGGTGAGACACAGGTTACGAACAGCAGTTATGTTGCTATGTAGGATGATGATGATGATGATGATGAAGCCCACGATTTAATAAGATCGAAAACCTGCCGCCTAGTGAAGTAAAACGCATTTGATATATACCACGCAATAAAATTCTGTTTTCACTTCGCCATTCTTCACAATGAATGTCGTATTGCTTAAGGATTACGTGAAATTTCAAAATCAGTTACGAGATGCCCTACAGAGGATAAATTTAAACACGATTGCGAAATGAACTCTGTTCAAATGCGGTATCTATACATATATTGAAAAGATTAGATTGTGCTTGAATTTTACTTCATAATCTTCAGCAACATTCAGCCCGAAGCGGTTCTATTTAACTGTGTGATTGACTACATAGTACTACTACTACTCTGAGCCTGTATATAATTCATTTTAAATTTTCTAACGAATGGCACTGATTAATTGAACCTCCTGAGATACAGCATTTAATCATAATATGAATTTTGTAATTATATGTTGCGGTGTTGCTAGTTAAGTCGGTGTAAGGTGTGATGAAGAATGCCAGACGTATAGGGCCATATTTGGCCACTGGCGCATAAAATTATTCAGACTTGTGTGCAATATTATTCAACAAATGAAAATATTAAATAGTCTATTGCAATCTGGGAAAGGCAAACTATTACGTGCGCCACATTCAATTCCAACTCAATGCCCAAGTATGTTTCTTATGCTAGCATAAATCAGGCTGTAATCTGTTTATCAAAGTGTTTCAAAATAGCGAATTATTTGTTCTATTTCATTTGCTAAGATTCTTATAGGCATTATCTAACACAAAGAGGCTGCATTGCTGATGTCGCCTTGCCCGAATGCTAACTTGGCCATAATGGTGTTGTGGAGAGGTTTATTTTGCCTCATTTCTGTGAGTTATCCTGATAAATTTACTCATAGTAGCAAGGTTTTCCTTCTCTCTCTCTACCTCTCTCCCTCTCTCGTAAATCTCAATAATAATTTATCTAAATTCACTTATATACTTTTTTCACTCCTTATGGTTATATGGCAGTGAAACATTAGTCACTTGACTTTGTGTGGCTGACACGATATATATATATATATATATATATATATATATATATATATATATACCCATTTTAACAGCGTTCATTACGAAATCGAGCTTAGGTTTATTCACTGAAGCGCATCTCGTAACGGATCTAGGGCAGTATAGGACCCACTTATCTATCAGGATGGGATCCACGTTCGCATCATGGTTCATAGTGGGTATCATAATCGTAACTTTCTTTTCTTAGTTGGGCAGAGTTAGCTACGAGGGTTTGGTTTTGTTTATAACGTGGTACATTGAAAACCAAAAGGATGCCGTATGGCGATGTTGTCTTGTAGAGATTTAATTTGCCTTATGTGTGTTATCTAGACAAATGTATTCGTAGTAACTAGGTACTCTCTTAAACAAATCTCCTTAATAATTTGTGAACTCAAATTATTATTGCTTTATTATATTTTCTCTTCAGGTGGTTACATGGCAGTGAACTATTCGTTACTAGTATATTTTGTAATGCTGTGCATAATGATGATGAGCACATACGACAAAAGCACTCAACCACAACATAATTAATCTATCAGAAATTTTTAAAGTCACTCTCCATCCCGCTCAACCGAAATGATTTTTGAAAGCTATAGTTTAAAGGGGATATCGAAAAGTATTCATTGTAAAAAATCAATCTTGATATAATGAAAGATTTTTTGACATAAAGGAAATTCGAAGATGTTTATTGCGCAACACACAAAGGGCACTGTGCATTAACAGTAAGCGTAAAAACTTGGCGATAAGTATGCGTCTTTTCCTGGCCCAATTGCATTATACTCCAGTTTTGTTCTGGAGTTCCTCACAGATAGTGAGCTTTTCCTATGTCATGACCTTAAAGCCGAAATGTCCTTTTGGATCACGAAGGTTATTGGCCGATTTTGGTATGTCTTTAAGGAAAGAAATTTTTTGGTAATATTTATAATACGGAACCTGAAATTCGTAAGTATAAATACGATAGTTAAAAAGTTGATTGATGGTACTATATGAAATTTCATCAAGCGGATTTCAATATGACATTGAGAACAATACAAAATAATAAATATTTCAATGTATAATTAACTTTGATGCGTTGTTTCAATTCACAAAAATAATTTGGCTAACTCATATAAAAAATGAAACGACATGTTTTCTTCTATAACACTGACGAGCTATATTCATATTGATCACTTTGCACATATTTAAATTATGAAATGATCTCGTCGTAGGTCAGGATTAATTATCTACAATTTGCCAGCTAATAATCCACAAAATTTATTGTGCTGTACATGCAAATAACAACCAGCAGGCTGAAATGTCACGTATTCAACATCTTTGTGATATTGCAACATTACATACCATTTACGCATAAATTATTAAAATACATCAGGTAAACTATTTTATGATGAATATTTATATAATTAAACGAACATTGGTTGCGCGGGTGGTGATAACAATTATTATAATCAAGATTGCGGTCTTGATATAAACACCTGACCCATTAATTACTTACATATGTCAGTATAAACTAAGAATTGTAGTGTAGAAAAGGCAATTCATCCAGTAGACCGGTTTCGTCCTTATTGGGAACTCATCAAGTACTGTCTTTTCTACACTATACAAGTTCTTAATTTATACTGACATATGTAAGTAATTAATGGGTCAGGTGTTTATATCAAGACCGCAACCTTCATTATAATAATTGTTATCACCACCCGCGCAACCAATGTTCGTTTAATTATATAAATGTTCATTTCAATACCATTTCCCATGTAGTGTGGTGTCTGTTCAGTAATGACAGATTGGGGATGGTTAGTTGGAACTTTGGGTCTAAATGGATGCCATTTGCGCTCCACCTAAAGGAAAAATAGACTAACCAAGTTACATTAGTTAGTATATAAATGAAAATTGTGTGCAGTGTAGTTTGCGGCAGGATGGCTCAGTGGTTAGAGCACCAGATTCCGAAGCAGATGTCCGTGGCAAATTCTGGCCAGTATATGATGAGTTCCCAATAAGGACGAAACCGGTTTGGAGGAAGATAAATCCTCCGCCAAATGTAAAATAACAATAACTGACATATTTAAACCACCATGGCTGATTGTAACGAATTTTATTTAAAAAGAATCTCTCTTTTTATTTTCCAGAACATTCTTTGTTTATATACTTGACTTTGAATTGTGCGCCATTTTCAGTTTTTCGAGTGTCTCGCACCTCGACTGGTCTTAACATCTTTTGGTCTGATGCATTTTTAACAATTTTTCTCTAGTAACACGAATACATCTTAACAATATATTCCTACTATAATTGTCTTTTATTCTGATATTGAATCACACATAGAGGGACGTTCTGGAACAGGTAATTTGATTATTCTGTTGTTCACGTATATCTCCTTCCAGATTATTTGTTCGGGAATTATAGCGATACAACTTTCGCATTCCGATTGCCTAACATTAAGTGTCGATTTAGTTGTTAAACTAACAAGACATGGAGACCGACATTAAATTTGAGGACACAAGTAGGTTAGTGCAGGATATTGCGGATTTGAATCTAGCAGATGTGAATGGAAATATAAGCATATCAGACTCTACTGTCAATTTTAGGACTTCAAGCGATCTGGCATCTATGGGGCTCTCAGATACTAATAGGTTAGGGGCCTCTACAAAATTTGGCGACCGCGCCAGTCCAGGAATTCTAAGTCTACCGCAGTACAAATCTAAAAACATTCAAGTTGGGTCGGAGATGCCAAAGCATATTTAGTGCTTATAATATTGTAAATTCAATGGAGAAATTTCTTTCAGCATGGATGGCATTGCCTGAAAATTTCCAAAATGCCTTGGAAAATTTCAGAGACAGAACTGTGGAAGAAAAGCCGAATAATGCATTTGAGTTATTAATGGCTGAAATTGAACAGAGATATCAGCCTCGAAGATCGGCGCAAATGTGCGAACTATTACGCTTAGAAAAAATGGGGCGTCAATTACCGTCCGAATTTTATGAACGCCTTTGCAAAAAAGCTTCCAGGTTGAATATATCCAGAGATGTAGTCAACTCCATTTTCACAGCTGAGCTACCAATTAGGCTTAGACCCAAATGGAAAGGAAGCACAAAACCGGTAGAGAGAATTCCATCACCGGGAAAAGGACAAAACCACCGCTAGTAGGAGCCGTAGGTGGTGTTCCATTGCAAAGGCTCCCAGATATGTCTTTAAAGGCATACTCAAAGCAAAAGATGCGACTAGATCAAATAGCACCGAAGAAGAAGGCAAAAGAGTCAGATTCTTACTAAGCGGAGATCTGGAAAACATTGCCGGATTGTCCAGCAACAAGTTTATCATTAAAGATGAATTATCTGGATTAGATTTTCTTATTGATACGGGTGCTGAGGTAAGCATAGTTAGGTCAGACGTGGTGGAAGCAGATTGCCCCACATTTGATTATCAACTATGGGCCGCTAACGGTAGTCCGATAGGAGTAAAAGGGATGAAGGAAATGTAGGTAACGTTAGGCCAGAAATCTTCCTTCCGATGGAATTTTCTAGTAGCCGATGTCAAGGACCATATCATTGGCATGGATTTCTTGACAAATTTCAAGCTGACATTAGACCCCAAGGCTAGGACTATCGCAGAAGGCGAAGGGATATCAACACCTACTGATTCTAACACATCAGCAATTAGAACGGTTCTTTTACCTTGTCCAATGGTCGCACATAACTTTGCCGATATAATCGAGAAGCACCTAGCAGTGTTTCAACCTTTCAAAGCCAAAAGGATAGGTTTGAAGACAGGAGTAGAACACCAGATAGAATTGGTGGCTCCATTGCCTTGTTCGCCGAAGACTCAACCATTGGCACAACACAAGCAAATAGGTTGTTTTGCATTAGGTTTTGCGAACCTAGTAACAAATTAGTTCAGTTGTGACCAGAAGGATAAACCAAAGGCAGCATGAACGGAAAGTATAATCTCATGCACATTCGTTTCGTGCTTACTGGCGACTCATCAGTAGGAGCCGGTATTACGCCCTTTAACCACTATATATTTGGTAGAAGAATGTGGAATAATAGGACGGTACAATCTCCTAGACGAATGTGTAAACCTGTAATAGTGAAGCTAACATAATCTAATGTCAACGACAATACGACTTCAATGCTAACTCACACTATATAATATATATACCGAGTCTGTAAAGGATACTAACACTATGGCTATTGTGTTAGTAACTGATACCTTTTGAAATCGATGAGTACCGGATACTAACACTATGGTTTCCGAGTCGGTACATGATACCAACCTGATGGATATAAATTTATGCTAAAGTTCACCCAAATTGAGAATTACAACAATTTCCGAACACCTGTTACTCCAGTTAAACCATACACTCTGGCCTTCATCGATATCAGTTATCACATTTCGCGGTAAGCATGACATCATTCAATTCAGTATATTACAGTTAAATACTGTTTGTTGCGAAGAGCTAATATATATGCAAGTACGTATTAGGTTTTGCGAACCTAGTAACAAATTAGTTCAGTTGTGACCAGAAGGATAAACCAAAGGCAGCATGAACGGAAAGTATAATCTCATGCACATTCGTTTCGTGCTTACTGGCGACTCATCAGTAGGAGCCGGTATTACGCCCTTTAACCACTATATATTTGGTAGAAGAATGTGGAATAATAGGACGGTACAATTCTTCTACCAAATATAGTGGTTAAAGGGCGTAATACCGGCTCCTACTGATGAGTCGCCAGTAAGCACGAAACGAATGTCTTTGGTTTATCCTTCTGGTCACAACTGAAATAATTTGTTACTAGGTTCGCAACACCTAATACATACTTTCATATATATTAGTTCTTCGCAACAAACAGTATTTAACTGTAATATATTGAATTGAATGATGTCATGCTTACCGCGAAATGTGATAACTGATAATCGATGAAGGCCAGAGTGTATGGTTTAACTGGAGTAACAGGTGTTCGGCAATTGTTGTAATTCTCAATTTGGGTGAACTTTAGCATAAATTTATATCCATCAGGTTGGTATCAGGTACCGACTCGGAAACCATAGTGTTAGTATCCGGTACTCATCGATTTCAAAAAAGGTATCAGTTACTAACACAATAGCCATAGTGTTATTATCCTTTACAGACTCGGTATATATATTATATAGTGTGAGTTAGCATTGAAGTCGCATTGTCGTTGACTTTAGATTATGTTAGCTTCACTATTACAGGTTTACACATTCGTCTAGGAGATTGTACCGTCCTATTATTCCACATTCTTCGACCAAATATATAGTGGTTAAAGGACGTAATACCGGCTCCTATTGATGAGTCGCCAGTAAGCACGAAACGAATGTGCATGAGATTATACTTTCCGTTCATGCTGCCTTTGGTTTATCCTTCTGGTCACAACTGAACTAATTTGTTACTAGGTTCGCAAAACCTAATACATACTTGCATATATATTAGGTCTTCGCAACAAACAGTATTTAACTGTAATATATTGAATTGAATGATGTCATGCTTACCGCGAAATGTGATAACTGATATCGATGAAGGCCAGAGTGTAAGGTTTAACTGGAGCAACAGGTGTTCGAAATTGTTGTAATTCTCAATTTGGGTGAACTTTAGCATAAATTTATATCCATCAGGTTGGTATCATGTACCGACTCGGAAACCAGTGTTAGTATCCGGTACTCATCGATTTCAAAAAAGGTATCAGTTACTAACACAATAGCCATAGTGTTAGTATCCTTTACAGACTCGGTATATATATTATATAGTGAGTTAGCATTGAAGTCGCATTGTCGTTGACTTTAGATTATGTTAGCTTCACTATTACAGGTTTACACATTCGTCTAGGAGATTGTACCGTCCTATTATTCCACATCTTTCTACCGAATATATAGTGGTTAAAGGGCGTAATACCGGCTCCTACTGATGAGTCGCCAGTAAGCACGAAACGAATGTGCATGAGATTATACTTTCCGTTCATACTGCCTTTGGTTTATCCTTCTGGTCACAACTGAACTAATTTGTTACTAGGTTCGCAAAACCTAATACATACTTGCATATATATTAGTTCTTCGCAACAAACAGTATTTAACTGTAATATATTGAATTGAATGATGTCATGCTTACCGCGAAATGTGATAACTGATATCGATGAAGGCCAGAGTGTATGGTTTAACTGGAGTAACAGGTGTTCGGAAATTGTTGTAATTCTCAATTTGGGTGAACTTTAGCATAAATTTAAATCCATCAGGTTGGTATCATGTACCGACTCGGAAACCATAGTGTTAGTATCCGGTACTCATCGATTTCAAAAAAGGTATCAGTTACTAACACAATAGCCATAGTGTTATTATCCTTTACAGACTCGGTATATATATTATATAGTGTGAGTTAGCATTGAAGTCGCATTGTCGTTGACTTTAGATTATGTTAGCTTCACTATTACAGGTTTACACATTCGTCTAGGAGATTGTACCGTCCTATTATTCCACATTCTTCTACCAACTATATAGTGGTGTAAAGGGCGTAATACCGGCTCCTACTGATGAGTCGCCAGTAAGCACGAAACGAATGTGCATGAGATTATACTTTCCGTTCATGCTGCCTTTGGTTTATCCTTCTGGTCACAACTGAACTAATTTGTTACTAGGTTCGCAAAACCTAATACATACTTGCATAAATATTAGTTCTTCGCAACAAAACAGTATTTAACTGTAATATATTGAATTGAATGATGTCATGCTTACCGCGAAATGTGATAACTGATATCGATGAAGGCCAGAGTGTATGGTTTAACTGGAGTAACAGGTGTTCGGAAATTGTTGTAATTCTCAATTTGGGTGAACTTTAGCATAAATTTAAATCCATCAGGTTGGTATCATGTACCGACTCGGAAACCATAGTGTTAGTATCCGGTACTCATCGATTTCAAAAAAGGTATCAGTTACTAACACAATAGCCATAGTGTTAGTATCCTTTACAGACTCGGTATATATATTATATAGTGTGAGTTAGCATTGAAGTCGTATTGTCGTTGACTTTAGATTATGTTAGCTTCACTATTACAGGTTTACACATTCGTCTAGGAGATTGTACCGTCCTATTATTCCACATTCTTCTACCAAATATATAGTGGTTAAAGGGCGTAATACCGGCTCCTACTGATGAGTCGCCAGTAAGCACGAAACGAATGTGCATGAGATTATACTTTCCGTTCATGCTGCCTTTGGTTTATCCTTCTGGTCACAACTGGACTAATTTGTTACTAGGTTCGCAAAACCTAATACATACTTGCATATATATTAGTTCTTCGCAACAAACAGTATTTAACAGGTTGTTTTGTCAGAACTTTACCAATTGCGCGAAGAGGGGATTTGTAGAAGGTCAAATTCCAATTTTGCTTCCCAAATAGTGGTAGTTCCCCAAACCTGAACCGGGTCAATGGAGGGATTGTGGGAATTATCGTCTATTAAACTCAGTGACGAAGGGTGATTCTTATCCTCTCCCTAACTAGAGTACTTTACTCCGAGATATAATGGGATATGAGGTTTATTCAACTTTAGATCTCCAGAAAGCGTACTGTACGATATCAATGGAGGAGAGTTCGATACCACTCACCACAGTCAGATTTCCAGGAGTGGGATCGCACGAATTTCTTCGAATGTCTTTTGGTTTGAAAAATGCCAGTCCGACAATCCAGCGTTTGGCTGAAGAAATCCGTCAGAGTTGTCCATTTGCGAGGGTATACATAGACGACATAATAATTTTTAGTCACTCACGAAATGAACATCGGACGCATTTGGAAACGGTTTTGACCAGGCTGGAACAATATGGATTAGTGGTCAAACCTAATAAGAGTAATATCGGTTGCTCTTCAGTTAAATACCTTGGTCATATACTTTCCAAAGACGGAATTAAACCTTTGGAAGTTAAGATCCAAGGTATAAAGGACGTAACGGAACCCCGAACCGTGCGACAGTTGCGAAGGTTCTTGGGTATGATCAGGTATTACCGTCGATTCATTCCAGGTCTAGCCGGAATTCTTGGGTCGTTAACACGCCATCTTAGTTGTGAAAAGAACACGATTAAGAAGTCTTGGCCTATAAACTTGAGTCCAGAAGACCAAAAGGCCAAGGAAATGTTAAGTGACGTAACCACATTAGCACCTGTAGATTGGGAGAAACCTTTCGAGCTAATCACAGATGCCTCAGATGTTGCATTAGGGGCAGTGCTACAGCAAGGAGATCAGGACGTAGTAAGACCGATTGGGTTTTATAGCCGTAAGCTTAATGATCGAGAAAAACGTTATGATACGTTTGGCAAAGAGCTTCTAGCAGTGTATGCCGCAGTGATACACTTCGAGCATTACTTAGATGGTCATAAGTTTAAGTTATTGACCGATCATAAGCCATTGATCAGCATACTTGGTAAAACAGCTAGGCTTAATTACTCTCGTAGAGTGAATTCCCAAATAACACGGTTAGCAGAGTTCGATTTCACAGTGTCTCATATTGCTGGTAAGGAGAATGTGGTAGCCGATGCACTTAGCCGACCGAATGAAGCTGGTGTCGAGCTTATATTTCAAGGTCCATTGAAGAATTTAGACAATTCGATGCCTGATTTAGTTAGTCAAACTGAGGAAGCGCAAGGATCGGATCCCTTTACATAAGTTTTCTCCAAAAGGCCAGGATATGTTCGTAAGCTCATAAGTGGCAAGTGGTTGTTATGCGAAACGTCTAGAAGTCAACCACGACCATATGTGCCGTTGGAGATTATCCAAGTGATACATGACATGGGTCATCCATCCATTCGATTGATCAACGACAGATATGTATGGCCGCACATGTCTAAAGACATACGGGTATGGGTAAGAGCCTGTGCCAAGTGTCAAACGTGTAAGGTGTGGAGACATACCAGAACCGAGATAAAGAATATTGGGATACCAATTGGACGTCGTAAAGACCATCCCCTCCTCAACGTGGTACGACGGTGTCAACCATGTTTCGATGATCGATCGTACATGGGCTAACGGGGCTATGGCGGTGGTGTCACCAGGGCGTGGTGGATTTCCGACCGGCAATCGGATCTCCTATAAAATACCACATGAGCCCGACGACGGCACCATGACTCGGCGTGTGTTCCCCGCCACAAAAGGGGACAACAGCCACAGAATTACATGGACTCCTGGACAGTACCCCGTACTTCCGAATGGCGAATGAGCTCTCAACCATACTATTTACTGCTGCCTTGCAGACTGCGCTTGGATGTGCAAAGGCTAGAGGTGCGTCCTCGATCAAAAAGCCGAGTGGTGAGGGGACACCACTTGTACCAAATTCCCAAGAAACTCCATGAAAATGTCACAATCTATGAATACCGTTCATGCTACGGCGTCCCCGGCAAGCGACGCGCCCTGTGCTCCCCCAGAGGCTAGGGTGTCAAGTGAAAAGCTATCTGGTTTTATCAGCGCGAAAACACCTATTTATTTCGGGTGTTGGAATGTTCGAACATTGCTTGATATCGGCAGCCAAGCAATCACGGCCAAATCTTTATATGACTACCAGATTGAAGTTGCATGCCTGTCTGAAGTCCGACTGCCCGGCACGGGATCAACGAAGATAAAAGTACCGTCGGCAGAATCAACATACTTGATGCATCACAGCGGACCAGTTGACGGGTCCGGACAACACGGTGTAGCCATTTTACTTGGTCCTACAGCGCAGAGAGCCATGCTGGCTTGGAATCCCGTATCACCGAGGATCGCAACGGTCCGACTGAGAGGGAAACCTTTTAACATCACAGTCGTAGCCGTCTACGCACCAACCCTCGCAGCTGACTCAGATGTGAAAGATGAGTTCTACGACCAATTGCAAGAGACCATCAACGGAATTTCCAGAGGCGACATACTGTTTGTTGCTGGTGACTGGAACGCACGAACAGGACCTTCTGACTCATCCACCAGACACATACTGGGAAAGTTTGGTCTAGGTGAGCGCTGCGAGAACGGAGCACGACTTATCAGCTTTGCAGAAGTCAACCATATGTGCGTTACCAATACGCGTTTCCAACACCCTCGGAAGCATTTGCTCACCTGGTATTCAAACGATGGTCACACAGCCAATCAGATCGACTACATTCTGGTACGGTCGCGTTGGATGTCTTCTGTCGAAGATTGCAGGTCATACCGAGGAGCTGAAACTGGCAGACCGAGGAGGGTCCGACCACACTCTAGTACGTGCCAAATTGAGGCTTCATCTCAAGTCCCGACGGCGCCGTCAACCTACGAAACGCCTGAATGTTGCTGCCCTAACGGACCCATCCCGTTGTACAGCGCTATCTGCCTCAATCACTGCAAAGTTGACTGCCGCTGACGGTGGAACTCATGCCGTAGATAAAACCAATGTGGAGCATCAATGGAATAACTTGAAACTCTCTACTCAGCAAGCTGCGCTTGAAACGCTCGGAACCATCAAAAGTCACCATAAAGACTGGATCTCTGAACGCACGATGCGGGCGTCACAAAAAGCAAGAGATGCCCGGATGAATAACGCGCCTAATTATCGCCACCTGAGACGTGAAACCACGAGGTCTGCTCGGGCTGACCGTAAGCAGTACTGGGATGAAATGGCTTCCGCCATGGAATCGGCTGCAAACGTCGGTGATTTCGGGGGTCTCTTCCGTCTTATACGTAAAGCATCCGGTTAGCGCAATGCAGAGACAATTCTACGCAGCGCAACAGGAGACTTGATTTCTGATGTCAATGGCAAAATCGCAAGATGGATTAAACATTTTTCGCAGTTATTGAACCGACCATACAGCGGCCGCTCCCCACCGCAACCACCTGCAACATCTACACCCAGCTACGATGTGGACTGCTCTTCCCCAACTGAGGTTGAGATCGCTACGACCATCCAGCGCATGAAGAGCAAGAAATCCCCCGGTGAAGATGGAATTCCTGCAGAGATCTACAAGGCCTGTAGAGGCGCATTACTGCCATCAATCCATCGACTGTTCTCTTCTATCTGGGAACTAGAAGCATGCCCGTCAGACTTCGGAATGTCAATCCTGCTACCGTTTCCCAAAAAGGGTGATAGATCAAGGTGCGAAAACTACCGTGGTATCAGTCTTCTCAACACCACATCCAAGCTGTTGGCGTCGATTTTATTGAACCGCTTCTGTAATGAGCGGCATGTCCGTACCCGTCCCAATCAGGGTGGATTCCGCCCAGGCAAAGTCTGTGTTGATCAGATCTTTACATTACGGCGAGTGTTGGAACATCGCAACGAATTTCAACAACCAACCGTCGCTTGTTTTATTGACTTTCAAGCTGCTTTTGACTCTGTTGATCGCGACTCCCTATGGAACATCATGCTGCTCGACGGTATGCCCATAAAACTCGTCAATCTGATCAAGGCCTACTATGCAGCCACCAAAGCCAGAGTACGTGTTTACGGAGAAGAATCGGATGAATTCAGTCTGCACACAGGGGTTCGACAAGGATGTCCCTTGTCACCCATATTGTTCAATTATGCGGTTGACTGGATTCTGAGCAACGCGCTAACTGAGTTCCGAGGCGTTCAAGTATCAAATAACCTATGGCTGACGGATGTTGATTACGCAGACGATGTTGTTCTCCTTGCTGACAGCTTTGGGAGCATGCAAGCCGTTTTGGATCAAGTGGCCCAGTTTTCATCAGCCGTTGGTCTGGAAATCAATGCCGACAAAACGAAAGCCTTCGCCATCGGTGTATCTTCATCTGATGAGCAGCTCACGGTGTACGACAGCCCAATCGAAACAGTCGACGATTTTACGTACCTTGGCTCAAAAATACTTCCAACTGGTCAAGCAAAGAATGAAGTCCGAACACGCATCGACCGTGCCAGACTTGCTTTCTTACAATTGAAGAACTCACTTTGGAGAAGAAGTGAAATCAGCCTCAAAACGAAAATCCGAGTCTACCAGGCTACTGTTCGCCCTGTGCTACTGTATGGCTGTGAGACTTGGCCATTACGTTCTGAGGACTCCAAAAAGCTCGAAGTATTCGACCATTGGTGCCTTAGGTACATCACAAAGACAAAATGGATGGACCGAGTGTCGAACGCATCTGTTCGTCACCAATGCGGTGACATCATGCAACCATCCGTCTGGATCCAACATCGTCGACTTCAATGGTTCGGGCACGTACTACGCAAACCCGAAGACGAAATGGTACGGCAGGTGATGAACCCAGGTCAATGTGCAAACTGGCGCCGCCGCCGAGGTGGACAACTGAAGACATGGCTTGCAACAATCAAATCGGACATGGAACTCCTAGGTTTACGCAATGTTTATGGTCCGCGTCACTGGGAGCGTCATTGGCCCTCTTTATGTTCCGAAATGGCTGCCAACCGCCCGGCATGGAGAGGTTTAATCCGGGATATCAATGGAGCCGGCTTATCCTCTAAAAGGAGCCAGCCGCAGTAAAGTAAGTAAAATTGGACGGTTCAGACACGTACACATAGACATTGTCGAGATGCCTGAAGTTAATGGGAACAAATATTTGCTGACTATGGTAGATAGATTTAGTCGCCAATTTTAAGTGGCGATTTTAAAACACATGACAGCGCAAGAAGTCTTGTTCGCGTTTCTACATAATTGGATATCGCGTTATGGTGTTTTGGAAAAGGTCACTAGTGATCGTGGTAGTCAATTTATGTCCGAGCTTTTCGTAAGATCCCTCAACATTATGGGAACCACTGTATTACATACTAGCGCGTATAACCCACGAGCGAATGGGATGGTAGAAAGGCTACATCGTGAACTGAAAGCTGCATTAAGGTGTACTAGTGGAACAAGCTGGATACACGATCTTCCTATAGTACTACTCGCCATGCGCAAC
Source organism: Eudiplozoon nipponicum (assembly GCA_029291075.1). Lineage (NCBI taxonomy): Eukaryota > Metazoa > Platyhelminthes > Monogenea > Mazocraeidea > Diplozoidae > Eudiplozoon > Eudiplozoon nipponicum. The sequence goes on along the minus strand of JAQBSW010011277.1, from coordinate 1,469 downwards.
AGATATAGGGCACAATTAGGTACTTCCATAGCAGAACTGGTTTATGGAGAACCATTAAGGTTGCCTGGAGATCTTCTAATAGACTCCAAATAGTCTTGATTGGGCTTCTACTTATGTAGATTGGTTCGTAGGAGCACTTAGAGATAAGATGTGTCGTTTGGCTCCGACCAAGACTAGAAAAGCAAAAACCAAATGCTATGTGTCCTCTGATCTAAGATCGACTTCGCATGTGTATTTATCTAATGAAAATAGGAAGAATTGCCTGACACCATTTTATAGAGGACCATACAAGGTCAAGAGGATGACTGACAAGAATGTCATCATAGAAATAAATGGCATTGAGGATTGTGTTACGTTGGATCGTTGCATTCCACAGTTTATCTGGATAGACGGTATCACTGAATTAACAGATGCGTTGAATGACCGTCGTTCTATTGGCGAATCTGATGTGTGCAATCCCACCATACAGGCACATAACGATATGCAGAACTCAGAAGATGCGTTGTCTAATATAGTAAAATCTTATTCTACCAGTTCACAGCATGAAAACTATTTGTCAATACCAGATGATTTGGAAGAACCAGTGAAAACTGTACCGAGCGAGATGACGACCTCAGGGGCGCCATTATGCACAACTCGTTCTGGAAGAGTGCCACGTCAGCCGAAGAATCATGATTACGTCTATTACTAGCCGTCTTTTTTGAGAAGGTGGTGTATGTGGAGGAAGATAAATCCTCCGCCAAATGTAAAATAACATTAACTGATAAATTTAAACCACCATGGCTGATTGTAACGAATTTTATTTAAAAAGAATTTTTCTTTTTATTTTCCAGAACATTCTTTGTTTAAATACTTGACTTTGAATTATGCGCCATTTTCAGGTTTTCGAGTGTCTCGCACCTCGACTGGTCTTAACATCTTTTGGTCTGCTGCATTTTTTAACAATTTTTCTCTAGTAACACGAATACATCTTAACAATATATTCCTACTATAATTGTCTTTTATTCTGATATTGAATCACACTTAGAAGGGACGTTCTGGAACAGGTAATTTGATTATTCTGTTGTTCACGTATATCTCCTTCCAGATTATTTATTCGGGAATTATTGCGATACAACTTTCGCATTCCGATTGCCTAACATTAAGTGTCGATTTAGTTGTTAAACTAACAAGACATGGAGATCGATATTAAATTTGAGGACACAAGTAGGTTAGTGCAGGATATTGCGGATTTGAATCTAGCAGAAGTGAATGGAAATATAAGCATATCAGACTCTACTGTAAATTTTATGAGTTCAAGCGATCTGGCATCTATGGGGCTCTCAGATACTAATAGGTTAGGGGCCTCTACACCGGTATACTGGATGAATTGCCTTTTCTACACTATACAATTCTTAGTTTATACTGACATATGTAAATAATTAATGGGTCAGGTGTTTATATCGAGACCGTACCCTTGATTATTATAA
>JAQBSW010011276.1:0-20704 GCA_029291075.1 Eudiplozoon nipponicum | reverse complement strand
AGGCTTAATGCCAGAAGAGATTAGCTTTTTCTCACTTTCCTCTCATGATATCTACAAATGAACATTATTTATATACAAATTGAAAAGGGACACAAAATAGAAAAATATCAACAGGGATTAAATGAGAAGTAATGGAACAAACAATCTATCGGAGGATGCACGTCCAGTACAGTCTTAATGCCAGAAGAGATTGGCCTTTTCTCAATTTCCTCTCATATATCCACAAATGAACATTATATATATACAAATTGAAAAGGGAGACAAAATAGAAAAATGTCAACAGGGATTAAATGAGAAGTAATGGAACAACCAATCTATCGTTGGCGTCACCTCCTGTTCAGGCTTAATGCCAGAAGAGAATGACTTTTTCTCACTTTCCCATCATGTATCTACAAATGAACATTATTTATATAAAAATTGAAAAGGGAGACAAATCAGAAAAATGTCAACAGGGATTAAATGAGAAATAATGGAACAACCAATCTATCGGAGGCGGCACCTCCAGTTCAGGCTAAATGCCAGAAGAGATTGACTTTTTCTCACTTTCCCATCATTTATCTACTAATGAACATTATTTATATACAAATTGAAAAGAGAGACAAAATAGAAAAATATCAACAGGGATTAAATGAGAAGTAATGGAACAACCAATCTATCGGACGCTGCACCTCCAGTTCAGGCTTAATGCCAGAAGAGATTGGCTTTTCCTCACTTTCCTCTCATGTATCTACAAATGAACATTATTTATATACAAATTGAAAAGTGAGACGAAATAGAAAAATATGAACAGGAATTAAATGAGAAATAATGGAACAACCAATCAATCGGAGGCGGCACCTCCAGTTCAGCCATAATGCCAGAAGAGATTGACTTTTTCTCACTTTCCCATCATGCATCTACAAATGAACATTATTTATATACAAATTGATAAGGGACACAAAATAGAAAAATATCAACAGGAATTAAATGAGAAGTAATGGAACAAACAATCTATCGGAGGATGCACCTCCAGTACAGGCTTAATGCCAGAAGAGTTTGACTTTTTCTCACTTTTCTGTCATGTATCTACAAATAAACATTATTTATAGACAAATTGAAAATGGAGACAAATCAGAAAAATGTCAACAGGGATTAAATGAGAAGAAATGGAACAACCAATCTATCGGAGGATGCACCTCCAGTTCAGGCTTAATGCCAGAAGAGATTGGCTTTTCTCACTTTCCTCTCATATATCTACAAATGAACATTATTTATATACAAATGGAAAAGGGTGACAAAATAGAAAAATATCAACAGGGATTAAATGATAAGTAATGGAACAACAAATCTATCGTTGGAGTCACCTCCTGTTCAGGCTTAATGCCAGAAGAGATTGACTTTTTCTCACTTTCCTCTCATGTATCTACAAATGAACATTATTTATATACAAATTGAAAAGTGAGACGAAATAGAAAAATATCAACAGGGATTAAATGAGAAGTAATGGAACAACCAATCTATCGGACGCTGCACCTCCAGTTCAGGCTTTATGCCAGAAGAGATTGGCTTTTTCTCACTATCCTCTCATGTATCTACAAATGAACATTATTTATATACAAATTGAAAAGGGAGACAAAATAGAAAAATATCAACAGGGATTACATGAGAAGTACTGGAACAACAAATCTATCGGAGGCTGCACCTCCAGTTCAGGCCTAATGCCAGAAGAGTTTGGCTTTTTCTCACTTTCCTCTCGTGTATCTACAAATGAACATTATTTATATACAAATTGAAAATGGAGACAAAGCAGAAAAATGTCAACAGGGATTAAATGACAAATAATGGAACAACCAATCTATCGGAGGCTGCACTTCCAGTTCAGGCTTAATGCCATAAGAGATTGACTTTTTCTCAATTTCCCATCATGTATCTACAAATGAACATTATTTACATACAAATTGAAAAGGGAGACAAAATAGAAAAATATCAACAGGAATTACATCAGAAGTACTGGAACAACAAATCTATCGGAGGCTGCACCTCCAGTTCAGGCCTAATGCCAGAAGAGTTTGGCTTTTTCTCAATTTCCTCTCGTGTATCTACAAATGAACATTATTTATATACAAATTGAAAATGGAGACAAAGCAGAAAAATGTCAACAGGGATTAAATGACAAATAATGGAACAACCAATCTATCGGAGGCTGCACTTCCAGTTCAGGCTTAATGCCATAAGAGATTGACTTTTTCTAAATTTCCCTTCATGTATCTACAAATGAACATTATTTACATACAAATTGAAAAGGGAGACAAAATAGAAAAATGTCAACAGGGATTAAATGAGAAGTAATGGAACAACCAATCTATCGTTGGCGTCACCTCCTGTTCAGGCTTAATGCCAGAAGAGAATGACTTTTTCTCACTTTCCCATTATGTATCTACAAATGAACATTATTTATATAAATATTGAAAAGGGAGACAAATAAGAAAAATGTCAACAGGGATTAAATGAGAAGTAATGGAACAACCAATCTAGCGGACGCTGCACCTCCAGTTCAGGCTTAATGCCAGAAGAGATTGGCTTTTTCTCACTTTCCTCTCATATATCTACAAATGAACATTATTTACATACAAATTGAAAAGGGAGACAAAGTAGAAAAACATCAACAGGGATTAAATGAGAAGAAATGGAACAACCAATCTATCGGAGGATCCACCTCCAGTTCAATCTTAATGCCAGAAAAGATTGACTTTTTCTCACTTTCCTCTCATGTATCTACAAATGAACATTACTTATATACAAATTGAAAAGGGAGATAAATTAGAAAAATATCAACAGGGATTAAATGAGAAGAAATGGAACAACCAATCTATCGGAAGATCCACCTCCAGTTCAGGCTTAATGCCAGAAGAGATTGGCTTTTCCTTACTTTCCTCTCATGTATCTACAAATGAACATTACCTTTATACAAATTGGAAAAGGAGACAAAGCAGAAAAATGTCAACAGGGATCAAATGAGAAATAATGGAACAACCAATCTATCGGAGGCTGCACTTCCAGTTCAGGCTTAATGCCAGAAGAGATTGACTTTTTCTCAATTTCCCATCATGTATCTACAAATGAACGTTATTTATATACAAATTGAAAAGGGAGACAAAATAGAAAAATATCAACAGGAATTAAATGAGAAGTAATGGAACAGCCAATCTATCGGAGGCTGCACCTCCAGTTCAGGCTTAATGCCAGAATAGTTTGGCTTTTTCTCACATTCCTCTCATGAATCTACAAATGAACATTATTTATATGCAAATTGAAAATGGAGACAAAGAAGAAAAATGTCAACAGGGTTTAAATGAGAAGTAATGGAACAACCAATCTATCGGAGGCGGCAAATCCAGTTCAGCCTAAATGCCAGAAGAGATTGACTTTTTCTCACTTTCCCATCATGTATCTACTAATGAACATTATTTATATACAAATTGAAACGGCAGACAAAATAGAAATATGTCAACATGGATTAAGTGAGAAGTAATCGAACAACAAATCAATCGGAGGCGGCACTTCCAGTTCAGGCTTAATGCCAGAAGAGATTGGCTTTTCCTGACTTTCCTCTCATGTATCTACAAATGAACATTATTTATATACAAATTGAAAAGTGAGACGAAATAGAAAAATATCAACAGGGATTAAATGAGAAATAATGGAACAACCAATCAATCGGAGGCGGCACTTCCAGTTCAGACATAATGCCAGAAGAGATTGGCTATTTCTCACTTTCCTCTCATGTATCTACAAATGAACATTAATTATATACAAATTGAAAAGGGACACAAAATAGAAAAATAACAACAGGGATTAAATGAGAAGTAATGGAAAAAACAATCTATCGGAGGATGCACCTCCAGTACAGGCTTAATGCCAGAAGAGATTAGCTTTTTCTCACTTTCCTCTCACATATCTACAAACGAACATTATATATATACAAATTGAAAAGGGACACAAAATAGAAAAATATCAACAGGGATTAAATGAGAAGTAATGGAACAAACAATCTATCGGAGGATGCACATCTAGTACAGTCTTAATGCAAGAAGAGATTGGCTTTTTCTCAATTTCCTCTCATATATCTACAAATGAACATTATATATATACAAATTGATAAGGGAGACAAAATAGAAAAATATCAACAGGGATTAAATGAGAAATAATGGAACAACCAATCAATCGGAGGCGGCACTTCCAGTTCAGACATAATGCCAGAAGAGATTGGCTATTTCTCACTTTCCTCTCATGTATCTACAAATGAACATTAATTATATACAAATTGAAAAGGGAGACAAAATAGAAAAATATCAACAGGGATTAAATGAGAAATAATGGAACAACCAATCAATCGGAGGCGGCACCTCCAGTTCAGCCATAATGCCAGAAGAGATTGGCTTTTTCTCACTTTCCTCTCATGTATCTACAAATGAACATTACTTATATACAAATTGAAAAGGGAGACAAAACACAAAAAAATATCAACAGGCATTAAATGAAAAATAATGGAACAACCAATCTATCGGATGCTGCACCTCCAGTTCATGCTTAATGCCAGCAGAGATTGACTTTTTCTCAATTTCCCATCATTTATCTACAAATGAACATTATTTATATACAAATTTAAAAGGGAGACAAGGCAGAAAAATGTCAACAGGGATTAAATGAGAAATAATTGAACAACCAATATATCGGAGGCGGCATCTCCAGTTCACGCTAAATGCGAGAAGAGATTGACTTTTCCTCACTTTCCTCCCATGTATCTACAAATGAACATTATTTATATACAAATTGAAAATTTAGAGATGAAATAGAAAAATATCAACAGGGATTAAATTAGAAGTATTGGAACAACCAATCTATCGGATGCGTCACGTCCAGTTCAGGCTTAATGCCAGAAGAGATTGGCTTTTTTGCCCTTTCCCATCATGTATCTTCAAAAGAACATTATTTATATACAAATTGAAAAGGGAGAAAAAAATAGAAAAATATCAACAGGGATTAAATGAGAAGTAATGGAACAACCAATCTATCGTTGGCGTCACCTCCGTTCAGGCTAAATGCCAGAAGAGATTGACTTTTTCTCACTTTCCCATCATGTATCTACAAATGAACATTATTTATATACAAATTGAAACGGGAGACAAAATAGAAAAATGTCAACAGGGATTAAGTGAAAAGTAATGGAACAACCAATCTATCGGACGCTGCACCTCCAGTTCAGGCTTAATGCCAGAAGATATTGGCTTTTCCTGACTTTCCTCTCATGTATCTACAAATGAACATTATTTATATACAAATTGAAAAGTGAGACGAAATAGAAAAATATCTACAGGGATTAAATGAGAACTAATGGAACAACCAATCAATCGGAGGCGGCACCTCCAGTTCAGCCATAATGCCAGAAGAGATTGGCTTTTTCTCACTTTCCTCTCATGTAATCTACAAATGAACATTATTTATATACAAATTGAAAAGGGACACAAAATAGAAAAACATCAACAGGGATTAAATGAGAAGTAATGGAAAAAACAATCTATCGGAGGATGCACCTCCAGTACAGGCTTAATGCTAGAAGAGATTAGCTTTTTCTCACTTTCCTCTCATATATCTACAAATGAACGTTATATATATACAAATTAAAAAGGGGGACGAAATAGAAAAATATCAACAGGGATTAAATGAGAAATAATGGAACAACCAATCAATCGGAGGCGGCACTTCCAGTTCAGCCTTAATGTCAGAAAAGATTGACTTTTTCTCACTTTCCAATCATGCATCTACAAATGAACATTATTTATATACAAATTGAAAAGGGACACAAAATAGAAAAATATCAACAGGGATTAAATGAGAAGTAATGGAACAACCAATCTATCGGAGGATGCACCTCCAGTACAGGCTTAATGCCAGAAGAGATTGGCTTTTTCTTACTTTCCTTTCATATATCTACAAATGAACAATATTTATATACAAATTGAAAAGGGAGACAAAAAAGAAAAATATCAACAGGGATTAAATGAGAAGTAATGGAACAACCAATCTATCGGACGTGCTGTACAACCAGTTCAGCCTTTAAAGTCAGAAAAGATTGACTTTTTCACTTTCCCATCATGCATCTACGAATGAACATTATTTATATACAAATTGAAAAGGGAGACAAAATAGAAAATATCAACAGGGATTAAATGAGAAGTAATGGAACAAACAATCTATCGGCGGATGCACTCCAGTACAGTCTTAATGCCAGAAGATTGGCTTTTTCACTTCTCCTCATATATCTACAAATGAACATTATATATATACCAATTGATAACGGAGACAAATAGAAAAATATCAACAGGGATTAAATGAGAAATAATGGAACAACCAATCTATCGGAGGCGGCAACCCCAGTTCAGGCTTTATGCCAGAAGAGATTGACTTTTTCTCAATTTCCCATCATGTATCTACAAATGAACATTATTTATGTACAAATTGAAAAGGGAGACAAAGCAGATAAATGTCATCAGTGATTAAATGATAAACAATGGAACAACCAATCTATGGGAGGCGGCAACTCGAGTTCAGGCTAAATGCCAGAAGAGATTGACTTTTTCTCACTTTCCCATCATGTATCTACTAATGAACATTATTTATATACAAATTGAAACGGGAGACAAAATAGAAAAATGTCAACAGGGATTAAGTGAAAAGTAATGGAACAACCAATCTATCGGACGCTGCACCTCCAGTTCAGGCTTAATGCCAGAAGATATTGGCTTTTCCTGACTTTCCTCTCATGTATCTACAAATGAACATTATTTATATACAAATTGAAAAGTGAGACGAAATAGAAAAATATCAACAGGGATTAAATGAGAACTAATGGAACAACAAATCAATCGGAGGCGGCACTTCCAGTTCAGCCATAATGCCAGAAGAGATTGGCTATTTCTCACTTTCCTCTCATGTATCTACAAATGAACATTATTTATATACAAATTGAAAAGTGACAAAAAATAGAAATATATCAACAGGGATTAAATGAGAAGTAATGGAAAAAACAATCTATCGGAGGATGCACCTCCAGTACAGGCTTAATGCCAGAAGAGATTAGCTTTTTCTCACTTTCCTCTCATATATCTACAAATGAACATTATATATATACAAATTGAAAAGGGAGACAAAATAGAAAAATATCAACAGGGATTAAATGAGAAGTAATGGAACAACCAATCTATCGGACGCTGCACCTCCAGTTCAGGCTTAATGACAGAAGAGATTGGCTTTTCCTCACTTTCCTCTCATGTATCTACAAATGAACATTATTTATATACAAATTGAAAAGGGACACAAAATAGAAAAATATCAACAGGGATTAAATGAGAAATAATGGAACAACCAATCTATCGGAGTATCCACCTCCAGTTCAGGCTTAATGCCAGAAGAGACTGGCTTTTTCTCACTTTCCTCTCATGTATCTACAAATGAACATTACTTATATACAAATTGGAAAAGGAGACAAAGCAGAAAAATGTCAACAGGGATTAAATGAGAAATAATGGAACAACCAATCTATCGGAGGCTGCACTTCCAGTTCAGGCTTAATGCCAGAAGAGATTGACTTTTTCTCAATTTCCCATCATGTATCTACAAATGAACATTATTTATATACAAATTGAAAAGGGAGACAAAATAGAAAAATATCAACAGGGATTAAATGAGAAGTAATGGAACAACCAATCTATCGGAGGATCCAACTCCAGTACAGGCTTAATGCCAGAAGAGATTGGCTTTTCCTGACTTTCCTCTCATGTATCTACAAATGAACATTATTTATATACAAATTGAAAGTGAGACGAACAGAAAAAATATCAACAGGGATTAAATGAGAAGTAATGGAACAACCAATCAATCGGAGGCGGCACTTCCAGTTCAGCCTTAATGTCAGAAAAGATTGACTTTTTCTCACTTTCCAATCATGCATCTACAAATGAACATTATTTATATACAAATTGAAAAGGGACACAAAATAGAAAAATATCAACAGGGATTAAATGAGAAGTAATGGAAAAAACAATCTATCGGAGGATGCACCTCCAGTACAGGCTTAATGCCAGAAGAGATTAGCTTTTTCTCACTTTCCTCTCATATATCTACAAATGAACATTATATATATACAAATTGAAAAGGGAGACAAAATAGAAAAATATCAACAGGGATTAAATGAGAAGTAATGGAACAACCAATCTATCGGACGCTGCTCCTCCAGTTCAGCCTTAATGTCAGAAGAGATTGACTTTTTCTCACTTTCCCATCATGTATCTACAAATGAACATTATTTATATACAAATTGAAAAGGGACACAAAATAGAAAAATATCAACAGGGATTAAATGAGAAGTAATGGAACAACCAATCTATCGGAGGATGCACCTCCAGTACAGTCTTAATGCCAGAAGAGATTGGCTTTTTCTCAATTTCCTCTCATATATCTACAAATGAACATTATATATATACAAATTGATAAGGGAGACAAAATAGAAAAATGTCAACAGGGATTAAATGAGAAGTAATGGAACAACCAATCTATCGTTGGCGTCATTTCCTGATCAAGTTTAATGCCAGAAGAGATTGACTTTGTCTCACTTTCCCATCATGTACCTACAAATGAACATTATTTATATAAAAATTGAAAAGGGAGACAAATCAGAAAAATGTCAACAGGGATTAAATGAGAAATAATGGAACAACCAATCTATCGGAGGCTGCACCTCCAGTTCAGGCTTAATGCCAGAAGAGATTGGCTTTTTCTCACTTTCCTCATCATGTATCTACAACTGAACATTATTTATATACAAATTGAAAAGTGGAGACGAAATAGAAAAATATCAACAGGGATTAAATGAGAAATAATGGAACAACCAATCAATCGGAGGCGGCACTCCAGTTCAGCCATAATGCCAGAAGAGATTGCCTATTTCTCACTTTCCTCTCATGTAATCTACAAATGAACATTATTTATATACAAATTGAAAAGGGAGACAAAATAGAAAAATATCAACAGGGATTAAATGAGAAGTAATGGAACAACCAATCTATCGGACGCTGCACCTCCAGTTCAGCCTTAATGTCAGAAAAGATTGACTTTTTCTCACTTTCCAATCATGCATCTACAAATGAACATTATTTATATACAAATTGAAAAGGGACACAAAATAGAAAAATATCAACAGGGATTAAATGAGAAGTAATGGAACAAACAATCTATCGGAGGATGCACATCTAGTACAGTCTTAATGCAAGAAGAGATTGGCCTTTTCTCAATTTCCTCTCATATATCTACAAATGAACATTATATATATACAAATTTATAAGGGAGACAAAATAGAAAAATGTCAACAGGGATTAAATGAGAAGTAATGGAACAACCAATCTATCGTTGGCGTCACGTCCTGTTCAGGCTTAATGCCAGAAGAGAATGACTTTTTCTCACTTTCCCATCATGTATCTACAAATGAACATTATTTATATAAAAATTGAAAAGGAAGACAAATCAGAAAAATGTCAACAGGGATTAAATGAGAAATAATGGAACAACCAATCTATCGGAGGCGGCACCTCCAGTTCAGGCTAAATGCCAGAAGAGATTGACTTTTTCTCACTTTCCCATCATGTATCTACTAATGAACATTATTTATATACAAATTGAAAAGAGAGACAAAATAGAAAAATATCAACAGGGATTAAATGAGAAGTAATGGAACAACCAATCTATCGGACGCTGCACCTCCAGTTCAGGCTAAATGCCAGAAGAGATTGGCTTTTCCTCACTTTCCTCTCATGTATCTACAAATGAACATTATTTATATACAAATTGAAAAGTGAGACGAAATAGAAAAATATGAACAGGTATTAAATGAGAAATAATGGAACAACCAATCAATCGGAGGCGGCACTTCCAGTTCAGCCATAATGCCAGAAGAGATTGACTTTTTCTCACTTTCCAATCATGCATCTACAAATGAACATTATTTATATACAAATTGAAAAGGGACACAAAATAGAAAAATATCAACAGGGATTAAATGAGAAGTAATGGAACAAACAATCTATCGGAGGATGCACCTCCAGTACAGGCTTAATGCCAGAAGAGCTTGACTTTTTCTCACTTTTCTGTCATGTATCTACAAATAAACATTATTTATAGACAAATTGAAAATGGAGACAAAGCAGAAAAATGTCAACAGGGATTAAATGAGAAGTAATGGAACAACCAATCTATCGGAGGATGCACCTCCAGTTCAGGCTTAATGCCAGAAGAGATTGGCTTTTCTCACTTTCCTCTCATATATCTACAAATGAACATTATTTATATACAAATTGAAAAGGGTGACAAAATAGAAAAATATCAACAGGGATTAAATGAGAAGTAATGGAACAACAAATCTATCGTTGGAGTCACCTCCTGTTCAGGCTTAATGCCAGAAGAGATTGACTTTTTCTCACTTTCCTCTCATGTATCTACAAATGAACATTATTTATATAAAAATTGAAAAGTGAGACGAAATAGAAAAATATCAACAGGGATTAAATGAGAAGTAATGGAACAACCAATCTATCGGACGCTGCACCTCCAGTTCAGGCTTTATGCCAGAAGAGATTGGCTTTTTCTCACTTTCCTCTCATGTATCTACAAATGAACATTATTTATATACAAATTGAAAAGGGAGACAAAATAGAAAAATATCAACAGGGATTACATGAGAAGTACTGGAACAACAAATCTATCGGAGGCTGCACCTCCAGTTCAGGCCTAATGCCAGAAGAGTTTGGCTTTTTCTCACTTTCCTCTCGTGTATCTACAAATGAACATTATTTATATACAAATTGAAAATGGAGACAAAGCAGAAAAATGTCAACAGGGATTAAATGACAAATAATGGAACAACCAATCTATCGGAGGCTGCACTTCCAGTTCAGGCTTAATGCCATAAGAGATTGACTTTTTCTCAATTTCCCATCATGTATCTACAAATGAACATTATTTACATACAAATTGAAAAGGGAGACAAAATAGAAAAATATCAACAGGGATTAAATGAGTAGTAATGGAACAACCAATCTATCGGAGGATCCACCTCCAGTTCAGGCTTAATGCCAGAAGAGATTGGCTTTTTCTCACTTTCCTCTCATATACCTACAAATCAACATTATTTATATACAAATTGAAAATGGAGACAAAGCAGAAAAATGTCAACAGGGATTAAATGACAAATAATGGAACAACCAATCTATCGGAGGCTGCACTTCCAGTTCAGGCTTAATGCCATAAGAGATTGACTTTTTCTCAATTTCCCATCATGTATCTACAAACGAACATTATTTACATACAAATTGAAAAGGGAGACAAAATAGAAAAATATCAACAGGAATTACATCAGAAGTACTGGAACAACAAATCTATCGGAGGCTGCACCTCCAGTTCAGGCCTAATGCCAGAAGAGTTTGGCTTTTTCTCAATTTCCTCTCGTGTATCTACAAATGAACATTATTTATATACAAATTGAAAATGGAGACAAAGCAGAAAAATGTCAACAGGGATTAAATGACAAATAATGGAACAACCAATCTATCGGAGGCTGCACTTCCAGTTCAGGCTTAATGCCATAAGAGATTGACTTTTTCTAAATTTCCCTTCATGTATCTACAAATGAACATTATTTACATACAAATTGAAAAGGGAGACAAAATAGAAAAATGTCAACAGGGATTAAATGAGAAGTAATGGAACAACCAATCTATCGTTGGCGTCACCTCCTGTTCAGGCTTAATGCCAGAAGAGAATGACTTTTTCTCACTTTCCCATTATGTATCTACAAATGAACATTATTTATATAAATATTGAAAAGGGAGACAAATAAGAAAAATGTCAACAGGGATTAAATGAGAAGTAATGGAACAACCAATCTAGCGGACGCTGCACCTCCAGTTCAGGCTTAATGCCAGAAGAGATTGGCTTTTTCTCACTTTCCTCTCATATATCTACAAATGAACATTATTTACATACAAATTGAAAAGGGAGACAAAGTAGAAAAACATCAACAGGGATTAAATGAGAAGAAATGGAACAACCAATCTATCGGAGGATCCACCTCCAGTTCAATCTTAATGCCAGAAAAGATTGACTTTTTCTCACTTTCCTCTCATGTATCTACAAATGAACATTACTTATATACAAATTGAAAAGGGAGATAAATTAGAAAAATATCAACAGGGATTAAATGAGAAGAAATGGAACAACCAATCTATCGGAAGATCCACCTCCAGTTCAGGCTTAATGCCAGAAGAGATTGGCTTTTCCTTACTTTCCTCTCATGTATCTACAAATGAACATTACCTTTATACAAATTGGAAAAGGAGACAAAGCAGAAAAATGTCAACAGGGATCAAATGAGAAATAATGGAACAACCAATCTATCGGAGGCTGCACTTCCAGTTCAGGCTTAATGCCAGAAGAGATTGACTTTTTCTCAATTTCCCATCATGTATCTACAAATGAAAATTATTTATATACAAATTGAAAAGTGAGACGAAATAGAAAAATATCAAAAGTGATTAAATGGAACGTAATGGAAAAACCAATCTATCGGAGGCTGCACCTCCAGTTCAGGCTTAATGCCAGAAGAGTTTGGCTTTTCTCACTTTCCTCTCATGTATCTACAAATGAACATTATTTATATACAAATTGAAAAGTGAGACGAAATATTAAAATATCAACAGGGATTAAATGAGAAGTAATGGAACAACCAATCTATCGGAAGCTGCACCTCCAGTTCAGGACTAATGCCAGAAGAGATTGATTTTTTCTCACTTTCCTCTCATGTATCTACAAATGAACATTATTTATATACAAATTGAAATGTGAGACGAAATAGAAAAATATCAACAGTGATTAAATGGCAAGTAATGGAAAAACCAATCTATCGGAGGCTGCACCTCCAGTTCAGGCTTAATGCCAGAAGAGTTTGGCTTTTACTCACTTTCCTCTCATGTATCTACAAATGAACATTATTTATATGAAAATTGAAAAGTGAGACGAAATAGAAAGATATCAACAGGGATTAAATGAAAAATAATGGTACAACCAATCTATCGGAGGCGGCACCTCCAGTTCAAGCTTAATGTCAGAAAAGGTTGACTTTTTCTCACTATCCAATCATGCATCTACAAATGAATATTATTTATATACAAATTGAAAAGGGACACAAAATAGAAAAATATCAACAGGTATTAAATGAGAAGTAATGGAACAACCAATCTATCGGAGGATGCACCTCCAGTACAGGCTTAATGCCAGAAGAGATTGGCTTTTTCTCACTTTCCTCTCATATATCTACTAATGAACATTATATATATACAAATTGAAAAGTGAGACAAAATAGAAAAATATCAACAAGGATTAAATGTGAAGTAATGGAACAACCAATCTATCGTTGGCGTCACCTCCTGTTCAGTCTTAATGCCAGAAGAGATGGACTTTTTCTCACTTTCCCATCATGTATCTACAAATGAACATTATTTATATACTAATTGAAAAGGGTCACAAATAAGATAAAGGTCAACAGGGATTAAATGAGAAATAATGGAACAACCAATCTATCGGAGGCGGCACTTCCAATTCAGGCTTAATGCCAGAAGAGATTGACTTTTTCTCAATTTCCCATCATGTATCTACAAATGAACATTATTTATATACAAATTGAAAAGTGAGAAGAAATAGAAAAATATCAACAGGGATTAAATGAGAAGTAATGGAACAACCAATCTATCGGAGGCTGCACCTCCAGCTCAGGATTAATGCCAGAAGAAATTGACTTTTTCTCACTTTCCTCTCATGTATCTACAAATGAACATTATTTATATACAAATTGAAACGTGAGACGAAATAGAAAAATATCAACAGTGATTAAATGGGAGGTAATGGAACAACCAATCTATCGGAGGCTGCACCTCCAGTTCAGGCTTAATGCCAGAATAGATTGACTTTTTCTCACTTTCCTCTCCTGTATCTACAAATGGACATTATTTATATGAAAATTGGAAAAGTGAGACGAAATAGAAAAATATCAACAGGGATTAAATGAGAAATAATGAACAATCAATCAATCGAGGCGGTATCTCCAGTTCAGCTTCATTAATGCCAGAAGAGATTGACTTTTTCTCACTTTCCTCTCATGTATCTACAAATAAACTTTATTTATGTACAAATTGAAAAGGTAGACAAAAAAGAAAAATATCAACAGGGATTACATGAGAAATAATGGAACAACCAATCTATCGTTGGCGTCACCTCCTGTTCAGGCTTAATGCCAGAAGAGATTGGCTTTTCTCACTTTCCGATCATGTATCTACAAATGAACATTATTTATATACAAATTGAAAAGGGAGACAAAATAGAAAAATATCAACAGGGATTAAATGAGAAATAATGGAACAACCAATCTATCGGACGCTGCACCTCCAGTTCAGGCTTAATGCCAAAAGAGATTGACTTTTTCTCACTTTCCTCTCATGTATCTACAATTGAATATTATTTATATACAAATTGAAAAGTGAGACAAAATAGAAAAATATCAACAGGGATTAAATGA
Source organism: Eudiplozoon nipponicum (assembly GCA_029291075.1). Classification (NCBI taxonomy): domain Eukaryota; kingdom Metazoa; phylum Platyhelminthes; class Monogenea; order Mazocraeidea; family Diplozoidae; genus Eudiplozoon; species Eudiplozoon nipponicum. The sequence continues at coordinate 6,048 of JAQBSW010011276.1, read as the reverse complement.
GAAGTACTGGAACAACCAATCTATCGGAGGCTGCACCTCCAGTTCAGGCCTCATGCCAGAAGAGTTTGGCTTTTTCTCACTTTCCTCTCATGTATCTACAAATGAACATTATTTATATACAAATTGAAAATGGAGACAAAGCAGAAAAATGTCAACATGGATTAAATGAGAAATAATGGAACAACTAATCTATCGGAGGCTGCACTTCCAGTTCAGGCTTAATGCCAGAAGAGATTGACTTTTTCTCAATTTCCCATCATGTATCTACAAATGAACATTATTTATATACAAATTGAAAAGGGAGACAAAATAGAAAAATATCAACAGTGATTAAATGAGAAGTAATGGAACAACCAATCTATCGGAGGCGGCACCTCCAGTTCAGGCTTAATGCCAGAAGAGTTTGGCTTTTTCTCACTTTCCTCTCATGTATCTACAAATGAACATTATTTATATACAAATTGAAAATGGAGACAAAGGAGAAAAATGTCAACAGGGATTAAATGACAAATAAAGGAACAACCAATCTATCGGAGCCTGCACATCCAGTTCAGGCTTAATGCCAGAAGAGATTGGCTTTTTCTCACTTTACTCTCATGAATCTTCAAATGAACATTATTTATATACAAATTGAAAAGAGAGACAAAACAGAAAAATATCACCAGGAATTAAATGAGAAATAATGGAACAACCAATCTATCGGATGCGTCACCTCCAGTTCAGGCTTAATGCCAGAATAGATTGGCTTTTTCTCTCTTTACTCTCATGAATCTTCAATTGAACATTATTTATATACAAATTGAAAAGAGAGACAGAACAGAAAAATATCAACAGGAATTAAATGGGAAATAATGGAACAACCAATCTTTCGGATGCGTCAAATCCAGTGCAGTCTTAATACCAGAATAGATTATCATTTTCTCACTTTACTCTCATGAATCTTCAAATGAACATTATTTATATACAAATTGAAAAGGAGACAAAACAGAAAAATATCAACAGGGATTAAATGAAAAATAATGGAACAACCAATCTATCGGAGGCGGCACCTCCAGTTCAGGCTTAATACCAGAAGAGATTGACTTTTTGTCAATTTCACGTCATGTATCTACAAATGAACATTATTTATATACAAATTGAAAAGAGAGACAAAATAGAAAAATATCAACAGGGATTAAATTAGAAGTAATGGAACAACCAATATATCGGAGGCTGCAACTCTAGTTCTGGCTTAATGCCAGAAGAATTTGGCTTTTTCTCACTTTCCTCTCATGTATCTACAAATGAACATTATTCATATACAAATTGAAAATGGAGACAAAGCAGAAAAATGTCAACAGGGATTAAACGAGAAATAATGGAACAACCAATCTATCGGAGGCTGCACCTCCAGTTTAGGCTTAATGCCAGAATAGTTGGGCTTTTTCTCACTTTCCTCTCATGTATCTACAAATGAACATTATTTATATACAAATTGAAAATGGAGACAAAGGAGAAAAATGTCAACAGGGATTAAATGAGAAATAAAGGAACAACCAATCTATCGGAGGCTGCACATCCAGTTCAGGCTTAATGCCAGAAGAGATTGACTTTTTCTCAATTTCCCATCATGTATCTACAAATGAACATTATTTATATACAAATTGAAAAGGGAGACAAAATAGAAAAATATCAACAGGGATTAAATGAGAAATAATAATGGAACAACCAATCTATCGGATGCGTCACCTCCAGTTCAGGCTTAATGCCAGAATAGATTGGCTTTTCTCACTTTACTCTCATGTATCTACAAATGAACATTATTTATATACAAATTGAAAAGTGAGACAAAACAGAAAAATATCACCAGGAATTAAATGAGAAATAATGGAACAACCAATCTATCGGATGCGTCACCTCCAGTTCAGGCTTAATGCCAGAATAGATTAGCTTTTTCTCACTTTACTCTCATGAATCTTCAAATGAACATTATTTATATACAAATTGAAAAGGGAGACAAAACAGAAAAATATCACCAGGAATTAAATGAGAAATAATGGAACAACCAATCTATCGGATGCGTCACCTCCAGTTCAGAATTAATGCCAGAATACATTGGCTTTTTCCCAATTTACTCTCATGATTCTTCAAATGAACATTATTTATATACAAATTGAAAAGTGAGACAAAACAGAAAAATATCACCAGGAACTAAATGAGAAATAATGGAACAACCAATCTATAGGATGCGTCACCTCCAGTTCAGGCTTAATGCCAGAATAGATTGGCTTTTTCACACTTTACTCTCATGAATCTTCAAATGAACATTATTTATATACAAATTGAAAAGTGAGACAAAAGAGAAAAATATCACCAGGAATTAAATGAGAAATAGTGGAACAACCAATCTATAGGATGCGTCACCTCCAGTTCAGGCTTAATGCCAGAAGAGATTGGCTTTTTCTCACTTTACTCTCATGAATCTTCAAATGAACATTATTTATATACAAATTGAAAAGTGAGACAAAACAGAAAAATATCACCAGGAATTAAATGAGAAATAATGGAACAACCAATCTATAGGATGCGTCACCTCCAGTTCAGATTTAATGCCAGAATAGATTGGCTTTTTCTCACTTTATTCTCATGAATCTTCAGATGAACATTATTTATATACAAATTGAAAAGGGAGACAAAACAGAAAACTATCAACAGGGATGAAATGACAAATAATAATGGAACAACCAATCTATCGGATGCGTCACCTGCAGTTCAGGCTTAATGCCAGAAGAGATTGGCTTTTTCTCACTTTACTCTCATGAATCTTCAAATGAACATTATTTATATACAAATTGAAAAGAGAGACAAAACAGAAAAATATCACCAGGAATTAAATGAGAAATAATGGAACAACCAATCTTTCGGATGCGTCAAATCCAGTGCAGTCTTAATACGAGAATAGATTATCATTTTCTCTCTTTACTCTCATGAATCTTCAAATGAACATTATTTATATACAAATTGAAAAGGAGAAAAAACAGAAAAATATCAACAGGGATTAAATGACAAATAATGGAACAACCTATCTATCGGAGGCGGCACCTCCAGTTCAGGCTTAATGTCAGAAGAGATTGACTTTTTGTCAATTTCACGTCATGTATCTACAAATGAACATTATTTATATACAAATTGAAAAGAGAGACAAAATAGAAAAGTATCAACAGAGATTAAATTAGAAGTAATGGAACAACCAATATATCGGAGACTGCACCTCTAGTTCTGGCTTAATGCCAGAATAGATTGACTTTTTGTCAATTTCACTTCATGTATCTACAAATGAACATTATTTATATACAAATTGAAAAGAGAGACAAAATAGAAAAATATCAACAGGGATTAAATTAGAAGTAATGGAACAACCAATATATCGGAGGCTGCACCTCTAGTTCTGGCTTAATGCCAGAAGAATTTGGCTTTTTCTCACTTTCCTCTCATGTATCTACAAATGAACATTATTTATATACAAATTGAAAATGGAGACAAAGCAGAAAAATGTCAACAGGGATTAAACGAGAAATAATGGAACAACCAATCTATCGGAGGCTGCACCTCCAGTTCAGGCTTAATGCCAGAAGAGTTTGGCTTTTTCTGACTTTCCTCTCATGTATCTACAAATGAACATTATTTATATACAAATTGAAAATGGAGACAAAGTAGAAAAATGTCAACAGGAATTAAATGAGAAATAAAGGAACAACCAATCTATCGGAGGCTGCACATCCAGTTCAGGCTTAATGCCAGAAGAGATTGGCTTTTTCTCATTTTACTCTCATGAATCTTCAAATGAACATTATTTATATACAAATTGAAAAGTGAGACAAAACAGAAAAATATCACCAGAAATTAAATGAGAAATAATGGAAGAACCAATCTATCGGATGCGTCACCTCCAGTTCAGGCTTAATGCCAGAATAGATTGGCTTTTTCTCACTTTACTCTCATGAATCTTCAAATGAACATTATTTATATACAAATTGAAAAGGGAGACAAAACAGAAAAATATCAACAGGGATTAAATGAGAAATAATGGAACAACCAATCTTTCGGATGCGTCAAATCCAGTGCAGTCATAATACCAGAATAGATTATCATTTTCTCACTTTACTCTCATGAATCTTCAAATGAACATTATTTATATACAAATTGAAAAGGAGACAAAACAGAAAAATATCATCAGGGATTAAATGACAAATAATGGAACAACAAATCTATGGGAGGCGGCACCTCCAGTTCAGGCTAAATGCCAGAAGAGATTGACTTTTTGTCAATTTCCCATCATGTATCTACAAATGAACATTATTTATATACAAATTGAAAAGAGAGACAAAATAGAAAAATATCAACAGGGATTAAATTGGAAATAATGGAACAACCAATCTATCGGAGGCGGCTCCTCCAGTTCAGGCTTAATGCCAGAAGAGATTGACTTTATCTCAACTTCCTCTCATATATCTACAAATGAACATTATTTATATACAAATTGAAAAGGGAGACAAAATAGAAAAATATCAACAGTGATTAAATGAGAAGTAATGGAACAACCAATCTATCGGAGGCGGCACCTCCAGTTCAGGCTTAATGCCAGAAGAGTTTGGCTTTTTCTCACTTTCCTCTCATGTATCTACAAATGAACATTATTTATATACAAATTGAAAATGGAGACAAAGGAGAAAAATGTCAACAGGGATTAAATGAGAAATAATGGAACAACCAATCTATCGGAGGCTGCACCTCCAGTTCAGGCTTAATGCCAGAAGAGATTGGCTTTTTCTCACTTTACTCTCATGAATCTTCAAATGAACATTATTTATATACAAATTGAAAAGAGAGACAAAACAGAAAAATATCATTAGGAATTAAATGAGAAATAATGGAACAACCAATCTATCGGATGCGTCACCTCCAGTTCAGGCTTAATGCCAGAATAGATTGGCTTTTTCTCTCTTTACTCTCATGAATCTTCAATTGAACATTATTTATATACAAATTGAAAAGAGAGACAGAACAGAAAAATATCAACAGGAATTAAATGGGAAATAATGGAACAACCAATCTTTCGGATGCGTCAAATCCAGTGCAGTCTTAATACCAGAATAGATTATCATTTTCTCTCTTTACTCTCATGAATCTTCAAATGAACATTATTTATATACAAATTGAAAAGGAGACAAAACAGAAAAATATCAACAGGGATTAAATGACAAATAATGGAACAACCAATCTATCGGAGGCGGCACCTCCAGTTCAGGCTTAATGCCAGAAGTGATTGACTTTTTGTCAATTTCACGTCATATATCTACAAATGAACATTATTTATATACAAATTGAAAAGAGAGACAAAATAGAAAAATGTCAACAGGGATTAAATGAGAAATAATGGAACAACCAATCTATCGGAGGCTGCACCTCCAGTTCAGGCTTAATGCCAGAAGAATTTGGCTTTTTCTCACTTTCCTCTCATGTATCTACAAATGAACATTATTTATATACAAATTGAAAATGGAGACAAAGCAGAAAAATGTCAACAGGGATTAAATGAGAAATAATGGAACAACCAATCTATCGGAGGCTGCACCTCCAGTTCAGGCTTAATGCCAGAAGAGATTGGCTTTTTCTCACTTTCCTCTCATGTATCTACAAATGAACATTATTTATATACAAATTGAAAATGGAGACAAAATAGAAAAATATCAACAGGGATTAAATGAGAAATAATGGAACAACCAATCTATCGGAGGCTGCACCTCCAGTTCAGGCTTAATGCCAGAAGAGATTGACTTTTTCTCAATTTCCCATCATGTATCTACAAATGAACATTATTTATATACAAATTGAAAAGGGAGACAAAATAGAAAAATATCAACAGGGATTAAATGAGAAATAATGGAACAACCAATCTATCGGAGGCGTGCACCTCCAGTTCAGGCTTAATGCCAGAAGAGATTGGCTTTTTCTCACTTTCCTCTCATGTATCTACAAATGAACATTATTTATATACAAATTGAAAAG
>JAQBSW010011275.1:0-20706 GCA_029291075.1 Eudiplozoon nipponicum | reverse complement strand
CGTTCTCACCCGCCATCGTGCAGCTGTCTTCGAGCATTGTAATCCCGAGAGGGTGTTTTTCTGTGATATGTGTCTTATCTTGTAGTAGTCATCCAAATTGCTTGAATTTCTTAACTCTAGATATTTGTTAATTCTTTGCTGGCTGTGAGTTCGACGAACCGGGGCACCATAATGTTGGGGACTTTTGCGGGATTGTTTTCTAGTTCGTGAATTCAGTACCCGTCCTCCATATCAATGGTGGCTATTATTACTACCCGAGCACCCAATCAGTCTGTTCCTTTTCAGATGGTTAATATTAGAAGGCCGAAGAAAGGTTTCATGTATATATTCCACACAATGTAGCACATAAATATAATTCACTGTTAATCCGAATTGAAGGAGTTGGTTGGCAATAATACAGATTTTTTAATGTAAAATTATATCTTAAACACTATTCACAGTTAGTCCAAATTGAATATATGTTAGTCAGCTGTAAAAATGGATTTTTATGCAAAAATATGATTTAAATGCCGTTCACAATTAAGCTAAATTGTCCGTCTTCTAGACGGCAAAAATTAAAAGTGATTTAAGTTTATAATAGAAAATTGTTTTATGCTCAATCAGTTATTCGCGTACAAAGGTCTGAATTGCTCAACATTTATGCCATCGATTTAAAACAAATGATACATGGAAAAAGTCATCGTTAAAGGTTATCACTATAAAAAGAATGTAAATCGTTTAAGGACTTCAGTGACACAACTCACAATGTTTAGTTCACTGCTTGTAACGATTCTATCTCAGTTCATGATATTAATATATTGTTCTCTGAAGTTCGGATAGTCCAAATTTGCCAACTAAGCGAAATAAGTTCACTATGACACAATAGTCCACCGCGTGATCCTCTCGGATCGCGCGCGGTTCTGTCTATTTTATAAAAACACTATTAATTACAAATAAAATTGCAGTTCAAGAAATATCGATTAAAACTGCTTGAGACTAAAAGAGATTGTTCCTAAAATCACAGCTAAGAGAAATATTGTTTAAGGACAGAGTTAGAATATTTGACTTTAAAGAGCACAGCGTTTGTAAAAATTGACCTTCGTTGGGTTGTAACACGGAGCCGCGTGTTACATCACCTCGACAATGAGAATTAGTACACCATGAGGGGCTAACTTCCAGGAAGGTATTGATCACCGTACCGTGTAATGACTGATTTGGCTCTGGCAACACTGATTCTAGTTCTTCTAATCTCGCGGCAACTTCAGTTAGCTCGGTTGTTGATGGAACCAGGCGTCAATCCGATAAATTTTATAATTAGCAGACAATCATTACCTCACTATACATCATCATCTCATGCAGAATATTTTAGGGAGAAACAGTATCATTACCTTGTTATTTGTTATAACTGCATTGCTACTATGTCGTAATCAAAATTTAAAAATGCTAAAACTAAAACCTTGACTATCATATCCTGTATTTATTTAAAGCCGGGAACTCTAATGAATACAATGGTGTGTGAGGTATGCGCACATAGCAACAAATTAGTTGAAATATGGAGCAGCAAGTTACGTAGATGGATGGAGAGTGAATGTCATAGCGACGCTTAGGTGAACGATTAAAGAGAGAAAGATAGAGATAGTCTGGACAACTAACGTTTTTAAAAAACTAATCGTAAGCACAATCGAAGTTAATCAACATTGAAATAATTATAAGAATATTTGCTCATATGACTAAAATAATTCATTATACCTATATACATATATATCTAATTATGATATCGTAACACCTTTATATATATATATATATATATATATATATATATATATATATATATATATAGAGAGAGAGAGAGAGAAAAGGACCATTGATAATTATTAAATATGAATAATTTCTATTCTTATTATATATATATATATATATATATTACGTTAGTCACACCTTATATCAATATATAAAATACATGTCAATATGTATAAAAACATATATATGAATATAAGCAACAGTATGAGACCAACATCCCTAATCCCTATATATATATATATATATATATATATATATATATATATATATATGTATTACATTAGTAATAAATATTTATTAGGTTATGCACCCTTATATTAATATATAAAATACATATCAATATGTATAAAAACATATATATATAATATACATATATAATATATATATATATATATATATATATATATATATATATATATATATGTTATTTTGTACATATTGATATGTATTTTATATATTAATATAAATGTGCATAACCTAATAAATATTTATTACTAATGATATATATATATATATATATATATATATATATATATATATATATATATATATATATATATATATATAGGATTAGGGATGTTGGTCTCATACTGTTGCTTATATTCATATATATGTTTTTATACATATTGACATGTATTTTATATATTGATATAAGGTGTGATTAACGTAATAAATAAATATATAATAAGAATAGAAATTATTCATATTTAATAATTATCAATGGTCCTTTTCTCTCTCTCTCTCTATATATATATATATATATATATATATATATATATATATATATATATAAAGGTGTTACGATATTATATTTAGATATATATGTATATAGATATAATGAATTATTTTAGTCATATGAGCAAATATTCTTATGCAATTATTTCCAATATTTGATTAACTTCGCATTGTGCTTACGATTAGTATTTTGAAAAGCGTTAGTTGTCCAGACTATCTCTATCTTTCTCTCTTTAATCGTTCACCTAATCGTCGCTATAACATTCACTCTCCATCCATCTACGTAACTTGCTGCTCCATATTTGAACTAATTTGTTGCTATGTGCGTAATACCTCACACACCATTGTATACATTAGATTTCCCGACTTTAAATAAAATACAGTATATGATAGTCAAGGTTTTAGTTTTAGCATTTTAAAATTTTGATTACCGTGACATAGTAGCAATACAGTTATAACAAATAACAAAAGGTTCGATACTGTCTCTCTCCCCTAAAATATTCTGCATACGAGATGAGATGATGTATAGGTGAGGTAATGATTGGTCTGCTAATTATAAAAAGTTATATATTGAATTTAGTTACTGAGACAAATTCTATGATTAAAATAGTGTTGAGTCAAATATATATAAATAGAATGGTTTTGGAACGAGGTTACCACATTTGCTTAAATCTGCTATTGTGATCAGTGTTGTGTTGCCTGATGATGGTGCTGGAAAGTAGGCACCGAAACGTCGCCAGTAAACAAAGATGTGATAGAACCGCATTTCCAGTTGGAGTAAAAATGTGTCAACCCGATCAAAGACAAAACAAAATTGGAAATTGTGATAAATAGGATCTTTGTGTTCTTGCCCGTGTACAGCTATTAATTTGTGTCGTTACAACACTTTCCTCTCTGAAAAAAAAGGAAAAAATATTCCTCTCTGCGAGGCTAAATAAGAAATGCATGACAGAGTTCGAACCAAGTTAAGCAAAAATATGATGAACCATAAGTGCTGGGCTTAAATATGCTTGTTGGTTGCTTCAACAATGATATGATGCCAAGTAACCACTAGGAATTGCTACACAAATTGTTAGCTCTAGTGGTCGGTCATACCACGTGAGGCAAAATAGAGCAGTGTAAGTTTAGGAGCCACAGCGTGAAGATTTCGAGGTAAATCGCCTCTGAATTTGCCAGGTTTAAGTTAAAACCTAAGCAGGTTGGATCGTTGTCAATGTGTTTGTATACGACCAAAGGAGCTAGAGTGCTCGACGCTGTGGTCATGACATTTGTAGAGTGGTCTTTGTGCAATTGATAAAGTTGGGATATGCATTGAAAGTGGCCTGTACCATGATATGAAGCTGATCACTACTTAGTGTTGCTACACGAAAGAGTTAGCTCAAAGTAGCTGGTCATACCAAAATAGGCAGTGTGATGTCATGTGTGAGAAATACATTATAATGTTAAAATATATACATTAAAATCAAAGGTAACTGCATAAAAATATGTACACGAACATTGCCTCAGAGATGGCATAATACCAAAGAACTGTTCAAAAATGCTACACAATTGTTAGCTAAGAACAGCTGGTTATGCCACGTGAGACAAATACGAAAAATAACGTAAGGTTAAAAAATTTTGATAGATAATGTTAATGTTTTTAAAAAATCAATTACGCGTTATACAAAGCAGGATATTGAGATTGTGGGCAGACGGAGCCTGAGACGTGTGTAGAAGGTTGAACGCTCTCAGGATCAGGCGGTTCGATAAACGGTTTCAACCTGTCTATGCTTACTGATGTCGGTGTAGCGCCTTGCATAATAATGAAGCATTTTGGTTGTCTGAGTAAAATCGGGTAAGGACCGCGATACTTTGGTTGTAGTGGTGCAACAGCATTATTGTTGCGAACGAGTACTCTCTTGCAGCTGTGGAGCTGTGGGTGAACGAAGACTGGACGAGGCGTGTGTCTCGGCTGCTGTTCAGACATGTTACCGAAATGAAGTCGAAGGCGGGTAGCTTCGTCTTGTGGGTCATCTTGTGCCGGTAGTAGACGTGGGAGCTGACTAGGCAGGCGTAGATCCATGCCATACAAGAGTTGTGACGCAGACGTTTTAATAGATTCACGAGTACGGGAACGCATGGCAAGCAGAACTAAAGGTAGTGCATCGACCCAGTTGCCATTAATGGACGAGGATGCTAAAGCTGCTTTGAGTTCCCTATGCATTCTCTCTACCATGCCATTAGCTTGGGGATGGTAGGCAGTCGTCTGGCGTAAGATGCATCCAATGTACCGCAAGGTGGTTTTTAAACGATCAGATGAGAAGCAAGTGCTTCTGTCCGTGATGACCTCATTGGGAACACCATAATTGGATATCCATGCAGAGATAAAACCGTTAGTTACTTCGTCTGCAGAAATGGTGCCATAAGGTAATGCCGCAGGCCACCGTGTAAATCTATCGATCATAGTTAGAAGGTAACTGAAACCTTGAACCTTTGTCAGATGAACTATGTCGATGTGGACGATGGCTAGGCGAGAAGTAGACCGAAAATGTTGCAACTTAGAACGAGTGTGCCGTGTGATCTTGTTTTTCTGACAAATTGCACACTCTGAGACCCATCGTTTAACATTCTGCCTAAGTCTGTGACCCCAGAAACGATCTGTAAGAAGTCGGACAGTCGCTTGGCTTCCTGGGTGAGAAATTGAGTGAATTGAATCGAAAACTCTTCCTCTGAAGGCTGGTCGGCAGAACTGGCTTGTTGGGCTGCGTACCCGTGAAGTAAACAATTGGTAAGCCTTCCCACAGACGGCATATAAACTTGGTTGGGTGACGGGCTATTGATCTTTGAATGTGAATGTCACCGCGTTGTTCAGTTCGCAGGAGAGTTGGCGTTAGTGCAGGTTCACTGAGTGCCACGGAGTTGACAGTGAATGGTGACGGCGAAGGTGGTTGTAGCGAGACGTCTGGCCTGGACAGGGCATCTGCAATGAAGTTCTGTTTGCCCTTGACGTGAAAGACGTCAAATTGCCATTCGCTTAGACGAGAAAGCTGTCTTTCCACTCTGGCAGGGTACTTGGCGATAGACGAAGTTGCGTTTCGAAGTGCGCTAACTAGTGGTGCATGATCTGTGAAAACAACAAATCTGCTACTGCCAATGATGCTGATAAAATGGCGCACCGCGTCGTGGATGGCGAGAAGTTCTCGGCCGAAAGTGTCGTACCTCGTTTCTACTGGTTGGAGAGTACGCGAGTAGAAACTGATAGGCTTCCGAACTCCGTCGATCTCTTGTTCCAAAAGTGGCTCCAATAGCGAATTCAGAAGCATCTGTCGTGAGTAGAAATGGCTTTTCGAAATCTGGATGCGTTAGCATTATGGCATTTGCTAACGAGTTGATGGCAAGTCGAAGTAATTCCTCGTCTTCGGATGACCAAGCAATGATGGAATTCTTGCTAAGTCCTTTTCGGTTCCGCAGGTGCCTGCACAAAGGATAAAGTTGTTTTGAAAGGCCCGGAATGAACTTGCGATAATAGTTTAGTACTCCCAGGATTTTCTGCAACTCGCTCACAGTCCTTGGTGACTTGATATTCTTGATTGAATTCGTCTTCGACGGCAACGGTTGAATACCTTGGGCCGTGATACGATGCCCTAAGAAGTCGACGGATGAAGTTGCAATCTGCGTCTTGTCACAGCTGATCTTGAGTCCGTGGTTGGATAAGCGTGAGAGGACATTTCGTAGATGTTTCGCATGAGATTCTAGATCTGGACTGAATACCATAATGTCATCGAGATATGACATACAATAAGCAGAGTCGTCGCGAAGTATGTTGTCTATGAATCTTTGAAATGTCTGAGTAGCACACTTAAGTCCAAAAGGCATGTAAAGATATTCAAAAAGGCCAAAATGGAGTGATGACTGCAGTTTTCTCGATATCCTCTGGTGCTACCGGTATGTGATGGTACGCTTGTCTGAGGTCAATCACTGAGAAGAAATTGCTGCCGTTGAGTTTTTCAAGTAAAGTGTTAATATTTGGAATAGGATATGCATCAGATTTTGTCACTGAATTTAGCTTACGGTAGTCTTCACAGGCTCTGTACGATCCGTTTGATTTAGAGACTAAATGCCGTGGTGACGCCCATGAACTTTTCGATGGTCTGATGATTCCCTCTTCCAAAAGCTTTGAGAATTCTTCTTGGACAGCTTTATGCTTAGCAGGAGCCAGTGGTCACATCTTGAGTGCAATAGGCGTGGACGAAAAGAGTCGACAGGGATGTCGGATTGTAGGTGGCTTCATCCCTGTGGCGCCGTTGATGCCGTTGATGTGCAGGAAGTACGGTCTTCTACTTCCTGCGCCAGACGTTTCCCGATACTGATGCACCCTTGTGCCTGCGGTCTGTTGTCCTCTCCGTCAGCTGTGGAAATTGACACTCATTCGTAAATTCTTCGGAACGACAAAGACAAACTTGGCAAGCATAAAAAACTTCTGGTGGTTATAACACCAGTTCTTTGGGGCATACTTATTGAAGGATTGCGGAGATCTCGATCGCTGCCTACCATTATAATTTGACTTGGAAACGAATTTTGGTCAAGCATTCACTTGATTTAGCTCGGATTTGGTAATGGCCAATCCGTCTAGAACTTTAGCCATGTTCGCCACTGTTCTCTCTAATGAGGAGGGTCTATCATCTTGCCGGGTGAAGAAAAGGATGATGGATTCACTTTGGGTTCCAAAACCCTATATTCTAACTCACATCTCTCAGATAAGTCATCTATAGAGAGAGTGTTGGGGAGCTGTCTGGCAAAGAGTTTTAATGTTTGTGGAAGATTGTTAATAAAAACAACCTTAGCCTCATGGTCAGAAATTTTGGTTTTATACCAACGTTTCCGTAATTCCCTCAGTATTTCGATGGTGCCAATATTTGGCATGTCTAACTGCGCATATTTGTTTATTATCTGCTCAGTTTCTGTGGGCCCAAGCAAGGATTCTACTTTGTTTTGTAGACCCAAAATGGGATTAGGTAGCTTCCTAATGGCCTCAAGCTTAGGATAAATCCGTCGCTGCAATTCAGAAGGTAGTTTAGCAAAAACCTTCGACAGATTTTGATGACTGTCATAATCAGGAAACGGGGGAAAGCGGAATCTACGCGCATAAAGAATAGTTCACTATCTCCATCCCAAACAGGAACATCAATATCTAAAATTGGACCTGACATTCTAACAATCTTACGGGATCTTAAAAGCATAAATTTATAAGCAATATGAAAATGTATAAATATACTTTAACGAAACGCTTACCCACAAACAGCTTCCACAGTTGAATGAGCGCAGAACAAAAAACGTCACTGCTTCCAAAAATCCGCAATTGAGCCTGTCGAGTACGTACGGTGCCGTTTCGTACGTAGGAAAGATGAACAGAGGCCCCGTTGGCCTTTGATGACAATGTATTATTATTATTATATCCCCCAAAAAAATATTCAACACAAATCCACGAATATATACCCAACAAAATTCCCAGAAGACCACGATCACGGTAAAGAAAACGCAAATGTTAATCGATTTTTATCCCAAATAAATGAAAAAGGAAGTCAATTTTATTTATACCAAAAAAAATCAGAACAATAATCAATATCCTGGCGCGGTCGCCAATTTTGTAAACGCCCCGCTTCAAGTAAATGCCGTACGACGTTACAAACTCGGTTAAGGTGCTCTGAATAGAGATTTGTTACTGATAGCGGGGCCTGGTAATGCGTTCTCCTGAATTGTTCAGAGTGTGAAGATGTTCTAGAGCCTTGGGTGGACTCTGGTTGAGTTGTCGCTCCCGTGGTTGAGCTGTAATCACGATGTGGATAACGTCGTTCAGGTTCTGCAATGAATTGGCTCGTCTCGCTGGTTATACCGCAACAAGATGAGTCACGGATGTAGCCAATTGTTGGTGAAACTATCAAATCACCAGCGTAGGTATTGACAGCCGACAGAACGCACACGCGTGACGCAAGGCAGAATGCAAATGCCACAACTGACTTGCATGGTAAATTGCCGTGCTTAAATAGCATGCCATGCCTACTTGCACACTATTGGTTAAACGGCAAGTTTCGCATTTTTCTCATTGGTGCAACGTAAATAAAATTGAATTTAATTTACGCAATATGTCGGCCATTAATTTGTGTCGTTACAATAGCATCAAAAGATATAGAGTCAAAAGCTTTTGAGATATCTATAAATACAATTAATGCATCTAACTTTTTCTCATCTAATGTAATTACATGTTTCCACATAGAGAGCATATTAGTAGTTGTCGACCTATCTTTCGTAAAGCCGTGTTGGCATATATCAAAATCAGCCGGCAACATACGTTCTAAATGATCTAGTATCAATCGTTTTATTATCTTCAAAAACGAAGGGATAATAGAGATTAATCTATAATCACTGGCACACGTTGGCTTACTTACTTTTGGCAACGGTTTAGCTTCTATCGTTAGTATATCGATTGGTAATTTCCCATTCTTCAAAATTCCATTTATAAAATTGCAGAGCGCATTCATAAAATTTAAAGGTAATTGAAGTGGGTTATCAATCGATATACCAAGGTGATCTTTTTGTTTTTTTGATTTTATTTTTAACATTAATTTTATCAATGCATCACTGTCAATAATAAGTCCTGGTTCCTGGTCTCCCGAAGGATCAGGTAGATCCATGAAATTGCTTTCATTCTGTGGATTACATATCAAATTGCCAAATACTTCATCCAATTCACAGAGAAATTCATACTCAGTTTTATCCACAGGTAATATAAGCTTTAACTTTTCCTTATATTTACTGTAATCTGTGAGGAGTTTGTATCCTAGTCTAGGATTACTCTTCATTTTGGCCAAAATAATTCGTTCTGATCTTTGACGGATTATCAGCAGTGATGAATTAATTTCTTTATCAATCAAATCTAACCTCATTTGTTTAATACTATTGATAAGACTACACTTCATTATATTATCTCGTTTAATTCTTAGCTTACATAATTTCCTATTGATTCGTTTCGGTATAATATCCGTAAACGTAGATGCCTGAAATATAACAGATAATAACGATTGAAACAGAAGAAACAAATTCGTCAGTGTTCATGATATAAAAACTTTCATAATCAATCAGTATGCTTAACTCTCTAAAAAGATTCCAGTTGATTCTGGAACATTGCACGTGTGCATTTTCAAAATTAAGTTTCTGTGTTTTGCTACTCAAGATGTTCCATTCTAAAATAATTTGTTTGTGATCCAATTCGTTGAAATAATTAACAACATCATAACTGTGTGATTTCACCGTTTCAATTTCTAAGTATACATGATCTAAGCATTGCGAACCTCTAGTTGATTCATTTATAATCTGCTTGAGATCATGATTAGAAAAAAATTGATTATTTCACAGTCATGTAACTTATTAAAATCACTTACCACCACATTATAGCCATGACAGTCCAAAATAGATTGAAAAGAATTGGTAAATGTTTGATCATCATATAAACTACCATACGGCGCTCTGTAAACCGCGGTAAAGATCAGATTATCGTGTAAACGCCCCTGCTTCAAGTAAATACCGTACGACATTACAAACTCGGTTAAAGTGCTATGGATATAGAGTTATTCTTCTGATAAGGGGGCCCTTAACAGGGCCGGTCGTGCGTTCTCCGGCAAATGCCGAGAATGATCCTTCAGAGTGAAGATATCCTCGAGCCTTGGGTTGATTCTGGCTGTGGTTCCTTCTGTTGTTGCGTTGTAATCTCGATGTGGAAACTGCGTTGAAGTTCTGCATTAATTGGCTCGTCTCGCTGGTTGTACACCAACACGATGTTGCCAGTTGTTGGTGAAGACAATCAGCGTATGTAATGACAGCCGACAGCACGCACACGTAACGCGAGGCAGAAAGCAAATGCGACAACTGCCTTGCATGGTAAATTTGCCGTGCTTAAATAGCCATGCCATAGTCTACTTGCACACTATTGGTTAACGGCAAGTTTGGCTTTTTTCTCATTGGTGCAACGTAAATAAAATTTAATTTAATTTACGTAATATGTCGGCAATTAATTTGTGTCGTTACAATCGATTTGTATAGATAAACAAATCACTAAGCGCATTATATTCACTAGTATGTAAAATTTTTGCATTGAATACAGATTTACTATAAATGAGTATTTATTCACCTCTATTATCCAGCGATCTGTCTTTTCTGAATAAAGAATAGTGAGGAATATCAAATTCGTGGTTTGCAATATCCTTGTTGAGCCAAGTTTCAGATAATATTATAAAATCAAAATTGTTACTTATTATAAAATTACACAGCAAAAAGGTTTTGATCTTAACACTTCTAA
The DNA here is from genome assembly GCA_029291075.1 of Eudiplozoon nipponicum. Classification (NCBI taxonomy): domain Eukaryota; kingdom Metazoa; phylum Platyhelminthes; class Monogenea; order Mazocraeidea; family Diplozoidae; genus Eudiplozoon; species Eudiplozoon nipponicum. Next base: position 9,860 of record JAQBSW010011275.1, on the reverse strand, counting down.
ATTTAGCATAAAATGAAGTATATGTAGTATACGACTTATCTAAACAATTATCGACTTTTACTGGTTAAGCTTTGTTGGTTTCTTTATTGTTCCTTTGCCAGGTTTTGAGGCTATACTTCTCCTCCTCCCGATGTCCACAACATTGAGCAAGGATACATCGTTGTTTGATATTGTATTGTAACACGCGGCTCCGCGTTACAACTCAACGATGTTCAATTTTGACAAATATAGTGCTCTTTAAGGTCAAATAGTCTAACTCAGTTTTTACACAATATTTCCCTTTACTGTGATTTTAGAAACAATCTCTGTTAGTTTCAAGCAGTTTTAATTGAGATTTCTTGAACTGAAAATTTAATTGTAATTAATAGGGTTTTGTTTAATAATAATACACACCCGCGCGCAATACGCAGGGAACTTGCGGTGGATTATAGTGCCAATGTGGATTTATTATATGATTCTACGCATCAGGATCTCAGAGTTCAATGGATTATTATAACTAAATCATTTAAAACCTAGCAAACAGTGGAATAATTATTTGTGATGTTTTTTCAAGACTGTTTTTACACGATTTTTATCCATCAATTATCAGTGACAATATTTACCAGTGACTTTAAACTAAATTGTTAAACAAGCTGGATTTATATCATCATATATTTTCAATTATTTACATGTATTCATCACGATTCAGACGTTTGAGTTCCCGATAATTACTTTTGTATAAGACATTCAATTGTGTTGACAATATATCATTTTGTTGCCGTCTAGAGCACGGTCCGTTTTGTTTAACTGTGAATTGATTCATGCTTAGCTACACCACATGCAATAAACGTCCGAAAATGGATAAGTTTTCTTACTTTACCCTACGGAAAATTTCAGGGACTGATCAAGGAACGGGTGGCGATAACGACCACCATAAAAATGTAGGAAATCATTACTAAATAGACAGCTGCACCGCAAAGGCTATCACTATAAATATAATACATCCTACATAAATGGTGCCCCGTTTCGTCGAACTCACAGCCAACAAAGAATTAATCAGTATCTAGCTTTGGAGAACTTCAAGCACTTTGGATGGATGCCACAAAAGAAAGTAAATCTTAAGACACAAATCACAGCGAAACACCCTCTCGAGATCACAATGCTCGAAGACAGCCGCACAATGACGGATGAGGACGATGTAACACTGCGATCTATTATCGACAACACTCACAAACATAAGATGACGTCCTGCTCAGGTAATTCAGGAAGCCCGGTGGTGAGCCCAGCAACAGGCCGCACCAACACATGGACACAGTACAAAATATGCCAATTCGATCCAGACTACCTTGACGAGTGGGTCGACGATGTTACTTTATTGGCCAAGGTGTCCAATATAACAGACGAGGGTTCAATATTTTTGAGGGCTTGGGAGACAATCCCAATGTCTTTCAGACAGCGGACTTAAAGACATCCTGCATCAATACACTGAGGGAACATGTGCGCAGCCATGGCAGAGCCTGCAACGCGCCGTCAAGCAGCGCTTGACACCAGATCGAGAAGACAGGCTTACAGAATTGATGAGCCAGATGTCCCTAGGTAGCCGCACGCCTTCTGAGCTATTTAGGGAGATGGAGCAGAAAGCCTTGGAATTCAACCTGCCCAAGGAAATCTTAATGCGACTATACATACAGAAGCTCCCTCCGGCACTCCAAGAGATGGCCACGTTCCTGCGCGAATCCGTCGAAGTGCAAGACGACGTTCTGCCGGCACGTCTAGACAAGTGGTGGAAGAAACACCACTACAGCTCACCTGCCCCAGAGAAAGGTTACATCACCTCACGACTGTCCGAATCCCAATCCACCGCATCATCAGCCGGAACAAATGTCACCAATGAGCGCCTCATCAGCCTGCTCGAGAACCTCACCGTCAGGCCAAATTCGGCCTCAGTCGATGCCGTCCATAATAGACGCGACCAGAGCAGGCGTGACCAGCGTCGACCACCGTCCCGAAATAGCGCCAGGAGGTCGACGTCGAGAGGCCGGGCCACAGTTCCACAGTTACCGGCGGAGTGGTGTCCGAATCACCGCAGCTATGGCCACTCCACACGCTATTGCCTCAGAAACGGCTGCACATTCCCGCGCACAGACGCGACGTTCAAGTGGGCGCGGTCACCCTCAACAACTCAGGAGGATCCGCCCATGGAAGTTTTGAAAAACTGCTGGGGTCAGCCTCCTCTGCGGCAGTAGAGGCTGATCACCCCAAGATCGTTGGCCGCTCCACGTCTGATGGCTCGAAGCACGTTGATTTCGCGGTAGAGCGCAATCAAACTATTGTATTTACAGCGACGGCTCCAGTCAAGTCATGCTTCAAACGCCCAAATGCCAGCAACCAGTCCCATCGTCAGTTGCCACTATCGACATCCTTTCTCATCCGTGACGCAACCTCTGGCGAATTATTTCTCATAGACACTGGATCAGATGTGAGCTTACTACGCCACAATTATTTCGAACCCACCCACCCAGTCGACACCAGCAGTCTTACCTGCGCCAATGGCTCCAACATAGCGACGTTTGGGGTACGAGTACACACAATCTCGTTCTCCAACTCAAAAAGATGTTTCAAATATCCTTTCATCATTGCCAATACGACAAGAAACATCATTGGACGTGACTTTCTCGAACACTTCGACCTTACCATTCGTCCAAGAACACGAGAGATACGCACTGCAGACAATCAGTTGCTTACATCAGCGCTAAAACATACGACTCGCGCCGAAGCAGTCTCATCCATACAGCTAATTCCTCCAGTTCCTCATGTACCACAACTGGACGATGTTCTTAAACTTCACGAAGAGATGTTCAAACCTATTTCCTTTATGCCCGATCTCAAGAGGAAGCGTACCATCGCATACCGTCGTATCATCTTATCAGAACCACTTCCTCATACTCCACGAGCACGTCCATTGGCACCACACAAACATAAGGACACCGAGCAAGAATTCGCCATGCTACGTCAACAAGACATCTGTAAACGATCCAACTCACCTTATGCGTCGCCTGTAGTAGTGGTACCAAAGAGTGAACCAGCAACATTCAGGGTGTGCGTGGATTATCGTTTTCTCAATTCTTGCACACAGTCTGATTCGTACATCCTGCCAAATCCAGCTGACCTACTGAGATCCGCTGTCGGTCATGCTGTGCATTCAGTGCTGAGAATACTGTTAGTAGGGCAATATATTACTGATGAGTATTCTGTGAAGTTAAAATTTCCCACAATATATATATATATATATATATATATATATATATATATGTGTGCGTGTTTATGTGTGAAAGTATTATCGTTTAATCAGATATTGCCAAATGTCCAGATCTAGTTCCAACTTCATGACTCTTTCTTATTTGATTCATATAGACACCAGTTCACTGGTTGAAATGGAAAACCTTTATGCAATAGTACATACTCTGAAACCATAAAGTTTGCACTGATACAAACTGTAATCTAGTGGCGTATATAGTGCAGGAGATAGGACAAATTTGTTTCACTACTTTTCTTTGTACAGCTTCTATCTTATTGGATAGACCCTTTTTAATGGATTCCAAGTAGCGGCAGCATATTCTAGTATCGGTCTAATCCACATTATATACAATTTAAATTTTATGTCATTCGATAAGATATTTCTATTTATTAGTGCCCATTTGTTCTTGGCACTGCCTACTATCCTTTCAATATATCGCTCAGCAGAAGCTGTACATTAAATAGTTATACAAGTACAAAGCGAGATTTAAATATCATCTTAATAATGTTTTTTTTATATCGGAAGTAATTTGATAATATTATATTCACGTTTTTAAATATCATGTTGCTCTTTTATGTTAATATCAGCCATTCTGCTGAACTAAGATTTTTCTGGCAATCTCTTATTGCTTTGCATTGACTGTGTGTTGTGATAACATATAGTTCATAGTCGTATTGTGCCATATATTATTCTTGTACGATATCTGTTTCAATCTTTTTATAAGTGAACACTAGTCAATATATTTTTTCTGTCTGATTCCAGATTGATTGAAGTGCTATGAATACTGTTAGTAGGGCAATATATGACCGATGAGTATTCTGTGAAGTTAAAATCTCCTACAATATATATATATATATTATATATATATATATATATATATATATATATATGTGTGTGTGTGTGTGTGTGTGTTCGTGTGTAAAAGTATTATCGTATAATATGTTTTTAAATGTGTTAATAAATGTACCACCTTACTAGTCTGCTGAATGTGCATGATACTAATATCCCGGCAGTAAATAAACCAAGTTAATGATAGATTCTGGATTGTACTTTACATTTCGACGAACTTTATTTAATCAGTTTTATTCTCTTCTTAGTATTGCCAACCATTCTTTCAATGTAACTCTTAGTAGAAGCTGTACACAGAAATGTTGTGCAGTTGTTATTATTTCAATTCTGAAAATTGTTCCCAAAAACATACTAAATTATGGTATCTTGAAATTACGTATAGTTATAATCCGCATTATAACGAGTTTTTAACGCTTGTGTTTTTCATTTAATCTAACAATGAAGCTTTATTCATTATCCATTCAGTTATTTATATATAATTTTATAATATATTCTTAAAGAAATTAATTTTTTAGGTCAATTGAGAAGACAATATTTTAATTATCAGCAAGTTCGTAGAACTTACTTTTGACAAAAAATATCGGCAATTCCACAGGTATGATTTTGAACAGAATAGGACCTAATTTAGAACTTTGTAGAACGTCGGATATAAGTATAAAAATCTAGACTGTACGTTTTAAATTTCACTAAAGTTTCTACTAATGTGTACATTGTAATCAGTCAAAAATAACTGGATTATCATTCAATAAACAGTAAAATGACGAAAGCATTAAAATAGGTACAAGAACAGAATTTTATTATGTTTATTTTCATGATGATCTAACACGCGGCTCCGCGTTACAACTCAACGATGTTCAATTTTGACAAATATGGTGCTCTTTAAGGTCAAATAATCTAAATCTGTTTTTACAAATATTTCTCTTAACTGTGATTTTAGAAACAATCTCTGTTAGTTTCAAGTGATATCTGATATCGATCAATCCAGAGTGTGTGGATTTACTGTAGTAAAAGGTGTTCATAAATAACTGTAATTCTCATTTTTGTTGAATTATAACATACATTGAAATCTCTCATGTTCGTATCACGTACCGACTCGGCAACCACAGTATTAGTACCATGTATCATTTCGGTACTATTATTTTGGTATTGGGAGCTGATATAATAGCCATAGTGTTGGTTTCCTTTATAGACTCGTTATATATATATTATATATAGTGAGTTATCGTTAAAATCGCATTGTTGAGACTTAATATGATATTAGCTTTTTTGTTGCTGATATACTTAATCGTCTAGGATATTGTACCGTCCTATTTCCCACCATTACTCACCCATATATGTAGTGGTTAAAGGGCGTAATACCGGCTCCTACTGATGAGTCGCCAGTAAGAGCGGAACGAATGTGCACGAGATTATACTTTCCGTTCATGCAGTCGTTGGTTTATCCTTCTCATCATAATTAAACTAATTTGTTACTAAGTTCGTAACACCTAATACATAATCACAGAAGTAATTTGTTCTTCTAACAATTAATTAATGGCATTAGAATATACTAATTAGGGATTCAGTATACTTTAAGTTAGCTTGATATTTCTGCGGGACAAATTTTCACAGTTTTTAGGCATGGAAAGTATAGCAGAAATAAAAGATATATGCACTTGATATCCTAGCTTCATTTTCACACCAAATAAAACGCAATTTTGTAAGTTAAAATCGGCATTAATCTAGCAGCAGACTTGGCCTAATGAAGAGATCTAATTGTTTTTTACAGTCCGTGAATAATCGAACAATTGTTATAGTAATGTAGATTTGTTACAGCAAGTTTAATGCTGGCGTGTTTGTGTCTATGGATGCGGAGGAAGTTAAATCCTCCGCCTTATGTAAAATAACCTTGACTGATAAATTTAAACCACCATAGCTGATTGTGATGAACTTTATTTAAAAAGAATTTTTTCTTTTTATTTTCCAGAACATTCTTTGTTTAAATACTTGATTTTAAATTGTGCGCTATTTTCAGTTTTTGAGTATCTCGCTCTGTGACTGGTATTGTAATTTTGGTCTGCTGCATTTTAACATTTTTCCATAGTAAACGATTACATCATTATCAAATATATTTCTCCATCAATTGCCTTTTGTTCTGATATAAAATAACATTGAAGAGGAGCCTTGGAACAGGTATATTTGATTTTATCGTTGGGTCACGTATATACCAGAACAGATTATTGCTGAGTGGACCAGCTTACCAGTTTTCACTTTCCGATTGCCTAACAGTGAGTATCGATTTAATTGTTGTCTCATATATTCATGGATACCGATATTAAGTTTGAGGAAACAAGTAGGTTAGTGCAGGACATAGTGGACTTGAACTTAAGTGACGCAAGCAATAATATAAGCCTATCAGACACTTCTGTGAATTTTAGGACTTCCAGCGATCTGGCATCTATGGGGCTTACAGACACGAATAGGTTATGGGCCTCAACATGGATACATCATCATGTGACCATTTGATTCCACATTGCAAGAGACCTTGTTCTTCTTTACGTAACTTTTCCGTTATGATCATTTTCAACGGGGAAATGTTATCTCCAATTTTAGAGCTAATTATGGTGCATTTTAGAATCTACATACAGTCCTTGTTAATTTGTTAACTCTTTCATATTGTAATTAAATATGAGGAAGTTTAGTAAGGTGCCAAAAAATTATGAACGGTTATGTAGATCGCCTGTGCAATAGGTTCAAATAAGGCAGTAGTAAGAAGTCCTTAGCTTAATTTTGATTTAGAGATAATTTCGATTAAATGTTTCTCCACTTAGTATCTACCACTTTTTCAACTCAAACCATTGACTGGAATTGGCTTTTATTTAACGGTTTGTAGACTGTGATTTGCAATGCGGTCTAAACTGTAGCAAGGCTAATACGCTTTAGAATCCTGAGATATCATATGGTCGTGTCATCTGACTTCCTCGGTAGACTAAACAGTTATATCGAGAAATATTCTTGATTTTGAAAAGCCATTTAAACCATATCAAATGAACAGTTAATTAATAATGTGAATTTTTTGAAGAGAAATGAAAATTAATTTCGTGGGATTAAGCTCTTCCTAAACTTTGCAATATTTTAAAATTGTATGCTAAAATTATTAATTATCTAGTTTTATTTGAAGGTTTTTATACATTTAAATTATTCTCTTGAAATGCGAGCTTTAAAAAAATCATTGTATCCATCCTGTGTGCAAAAACAAAAAGAATTTTTTTCAGATTTAAGAAACGTTTCTTTCGCATTGTCTTATCAAATATCTACTATTGAACATATCTTTATATATAAATTGGAAAGCAAAACAAGATAGAAATATGTAAACATAGAGAGAGTGTGAAAAATGGAAACCAATCAAATTGCGTGCGTCACATCCATTTCAAGCTCAATGCTTGTACATGCTTCTTCTGCTTGAATAAATCCGGCTGCAATTTGTTTATCCATAAGGCTTCGTATGTGGCTAGCTCCCTTTTGTTTTTGCATTTAGTATTTACTTTGAATGCTACGTCTGGAGAACATACGTGCGATGTTTCGATGATGTGTTGCGCTATAGCAGACGTGTATTCACCATTTGATTTAAAACAGGCGTTTAAGTTGCAATGTTCTCTAATTCGAGTAATTAACCGTCTTACTAGTATTACTCGAATGAGAGAACATTGCAACTTAAACGTCTGTTTTAAATCAAATGGTGAATACACGTCTGCTATTGTGCAACACATCATCGAAACATCACACGTATGTTCTCCAGACGTAGCATTCAAAGTAATTACTAAATGCAAAAACAAAAGGGAGCTAGCCACATACGAAGCCTTATGGATAAACAAATTGCAGCCGGATTTATTCAAGCAGAAGAAGCACGTACAAGAATTGAGCTAGAACTGGATGTGGCGCACGCAATTCGATTGGTTTCCGTTTTTCACACTCTCTCTATGTTCACATATTTCTATCTTGTTTTGCTTTCCAATTAATATATAAAGATATTTTCATTAGTAGATATTTGAAAAGACAATGCGACAGAAATGTTTCTAATATCTGATAAATTTTTTTTTGATTTTGCACACAGGAAGGGTACAATGAATTTAATTTATTGATTAATATTTCTTTTTGTATGTTGGTAGTTTTGGCTTACATAGTAATTGGTTATTCCTGATTACGTGGTTATGCCATTACGAAAGTCAAAGTGCATATTACAGATCAGATTTGATGGTTTCTTCTGGTTTTAAATGAACAAAATTTTCCTTAACCATTCGACGTTTTTTACAAATAGTAGGATACAGATTTTTAACAAAATATTTTTTGTTATAAAGTGCAATCGACTGGACAAAGCCGTAGAAACTTACCTGACAAACACGACCCTACTTATACATTCAAATATCTACACAATGAATCTTGGCTTTGTTACAGGAATACAAATGTGTCTAAATTAAATTAATCAATTTTGATTTAGAAAATGCTATATCTTGACGACACTGTGTCATAGTCATCGCTGGAGAATTGTGACTGTTGTCCATATAATGGATTAATCTTGAAGGATCCAATTTGGTTTTCTAGTTTATCTGACTGCATTTCAGCAAGCTAATCTGGAGGCGCTAGATTTCGATCCTCAGTCATGTTAGTTAAAATGTTAACCACTTTCCACCATGTAGCGCTCATTATGTTTTGGAAAGCTATTCTTTCATGAAAAATGTTATGGTGACTCATTAGCCAGTGTTCTAATTAACAATTCTTTCTAAAAAATGATGGCTCCAACGTTCGAAAATATTTGTCCTCACTCACTGCGAAGTGCATTATCATTATACACTGGTAGGTTATCTTATCTATCTTATATAGATGTGTTGGTAAACTTTCCTAAAATTTTACACCTTGATGGCACGCTTCCGCAAAATATGTTCAAATTTTGTTAATCGTAAAGGTTCCAGTCTTCCATAAGAAAAGAATTTGGTTTCGGTTGCATTTTTCATTAAACATCGATTTCATGAACACTTAAAATATTTATTTTTTAGCAATTAGACGCGAAATTCAATTTCATTTCTTTTCAATCTCTCCATTGAAATCCATTTTGAGTTTTAGTTTAAAAGACAACATTTGTTCAAGCACTACCATCTAATGTACAACTGTAGTGTAGGAGTACTTTTCGCTGTTGCTATCTCGTTCCTGATTTTGTACCCCTACTACATATCAATGGTTGCTATTATTACTACCCGAGCATTCAATCAGTCTGTTCCTTTTCAGATGGTTAATATTAGAAGGCCGAAGAAAGGTTTCATGTATATATTACACACAATGTAGCACATAAATATAATTCACTGTTAATCTGAATTGAAGGAGTTGGATGGCAATAATACAGATTTTTTAATGTAAAATTATATCTTAAACACTATTCTCAGTTAGTCAAAATTGAATATATGTTTGTCAGCTGTAAAAATGGTTTTTATGCAAAAATATGATTTAAATGCCATTCACAATTAAGCTAAATTGTCCGTCTTCTAGACGGCAAAAATAAAAGTGATTTAAGTTTATCATAGAAAATTGTTTTATGCTCAATCAGTTATTCGCGTACAAAGGTCTGAATTGCTCAACATTTATGCCATCGATTTAAAACAAATGATACATGGAAAAAGTCATCGTTAAAGGTTATCACTATAAAAAGAATGTAAATCGTTTAAAGACTTCAATGACACAACTCACAAGTGTTATGATCACC
>JAQBSW010011274.1:0-20708 GCA_029291075.1 Eudiplozoon nipponicum | reverse complement strand
ATGCGGCTCTCACCTCTAGCAGTCTTGCATACATTGAACTTGACTGGAAATGTCGGCTGCACAATTTCTATGCAGTCACGAACATTAACTGTTTGCAGCTTTCGCTACATATAAACATATAAGCAATACAATTAAACAATAATTGATTGCGCGGGTGGTGGTAACAATTCTTTAAATCAAGTTTGCGAGCTTGAAGTAAACACCAATCCCATTGTGTTTAACCAGTCGTCGAACAACATAACAAAACTACCGCCAGCCGCAACGCACTGACGCGTTTCGACCTTCCATGATCATCATCAGAGTACGACGGCAAACTGACTATCGAGGATCAAACCGCATTGAATATATATGGAAATCAAATTTAGACATGCGGCTCTCACCTCTAGCAGTCTCGCATACATTGAACTTGACTGGAAATGTCGGCTGCACAATTTCTATGCAGTCACGAACATTAACTGTTTGCAGCTTTCGCCACACATATATATAGGCAATACAATTAAACAATAATTGATTGCGCGGGTGGTGGTTACAGTTCTTTAAATCAAGTTTGCGAGCTTGAAGTAAACACCAATCCCATTGTTTTTAACCAGTCGTCGAACAACATAACAAAACTACCGCCAGCTGCAACGCACTGATGCGTTTCGACCTTCCATGATGATCGTCAGAGTACGACGGCAAACTGACTATCGAGCATCAAACCGCATTGAATATATATGGAAATCAAATTTAGATAGGCGGCTCTCACATCTAGCAGTCCCCGCATACATTTGTATAGTAATTCAATTAAACAGTCGTTGACTGAGGAAGTTGTGAATACAATTAATTACTTTTAGTTTGCGGACTTAAGACGAAAACTAATTCTATATAAAATGAATTAAAAATTACAAGGGATTGTTAAGTAAGGGGTTGGCAAAGCAGTTTAGACATAAAAGGCCAATGTTTCAACAAGTGCTATTTAGACCTTTTAATTTGTTTACCCATCTGTTGTTTAAGGCGGGCTTGGATTATAACATTAACTGGGACAGAGTTGTCACTGATGAGGTGCACAAATAGCAACCCTTAATTCGCCTATAATAATTATGTACTCGAACATTTTGACATAAATATTAATATTACTATCATTGGAAAATATTTATTCAATCAATTATTGTTAAATTGTATTGCCTATATATGTATATGTGGCGAAAGCTGCAAACAGTTCATGTTCGTGACTGCATAGAAATTGTGCAGCCGGCATTTCCAGTCAAGTTCAATGTATGCAAGACTGCTAGAGGTGAGAGCCGCATATCTAAATTTGATTTCCATATATATTCAATGCGGTTTGATCCTCGGTAGTCAGTTTGCCGTCGTACTCTGATGATGATCATGGAAGGTCGAAACGCGTCAGTGCGTTGCGGCTGGCGGTAGTTTTGTTGTGTTGTTCGACGACTTGCTAAATACAATGGGATTGGTGTTTACTTCAAGCTCGCAAACTTGATTTAAATAAATAAATATTTATTCTGTTTGTCCACCTGTTACCAATGTAAGCTTTATACACGCAAGAAGTAGAGTGTATCTTTGAGTCGAATTCCCAATAAAAAGTGATTCAAGATATTTGTTAGATGTAAATAATGAGGTTGATGCTAGCAATTAATGCAGATATTACGCGAAAATCTTCCTGTAGTTGTTGGTATATCTACACATAAACTAGTCAGTTTTCCGTCGTACTCTGATGATGATCATGGAAGGTCGAAACACGTCAGCGCGTGCGACTGGCGGTAGTTTTGTTATGTTGTTCAACGACTGGTTATATATTGTGGGATTGGTGTTTACTTCACGCTCACAAATTTGATTTAAAGAATTGTTACCACCACCCACATAATCAATTTTGAACTCAATATTTTGCGGTGTGTAATAATGGCAATAATGTGTTTTGTTTCAGTTGAGTAATGAGTGCAATGGAAGTATCCGAATTTTTTAATTATGGATATGTAATTTAAATAAAGTCGTAGGAGATGAACTGGATCAATGCAGATTAGATTAATAGGATGGGTTATGACGAACATTGATTTTTGTTAAGTGAGTAATGACTTACAAATTGATATCCTTGGTGGAAGTCTGGATTATGTGGCTAGTTTAATTGAATTTAGTGATAGAATATTTAGTCTTCGTGTTGGAGTTTGACTAGGCGCTTAATATAGAACGTTAATGTACGATGTTCCGTGTTTTTAAAAATAATTTGTTATTTATTATTTCATAATCATTTTTCATAATGAATGACTTAAAACGGATATGTTAAGATTGAGCTTCATCAGAGATGTACTTTTTACTGTTCATGTTACAGATTTGATTTGTTTACTTGTTCACTTTCATAGGCCTTACTTAGATTTGCCTTGATTAAATTGATTGGTTAAGTCAGTTTAGTGCCATTTGATTATTACCATTGTGATACACTAGAGTGTGCCACCTGATTCATTACAAGATTTTAGGCTGTTTTGTAATGCAACCTAATATAAACAAGATTCACCTACGTTGTGGAGTTTATAGGAAAAAGCTGAACAACATGAATGTTGGCCTAGCGTGTTTTCCTTATGACTTGAGGATGAACGTGCATATAAATGTGAAGAGAAAATCATGTTTTGGCGGTGCGACAGTTTTGCCTTGTGGTTTTTATTTGAAACTCATATTGAAACATGTACCCTACGTAAATCTGATCAATTCTTCAATAAAATTTGTAATGACGAAACTGATGTAACGAATAACAATATCAGACAGTGACATATGTGACGTACAATTTCGAATCTAACCGTCTAGTTGGCGGAATAAATTGAAAGGAGATGTATGTATACCCGGCCTATTATGACAATCTTACAGTCGACAAATACAGCGTCCATAGTCTAGATAGGAAAGTGAAGTTTAAGCAAGTAGCTACCAAATCTAGCCGGTCGGTTGTTTTATTCTGATGCTCGATTTACAATAGTCTAAAACCAAATTGATCTGATACATATGTTCACAAAAATAAACAGGCCACAATAGCTATATTTGGTCAGTCCCCAAACTATAAAGCCTCCATAAACATGCTTTGTAAAACTTTAAATTAGGGCATTGTGACATATCTCGGCGATTCTCGCGTAGCTTTTGTATTTCTCTGTTCATTCCTGTTTCAGTGAATGAGAGCAGGAGATGATAATTGGATTTGTTTTTTTCCAAAGTTCGTGAACTTTATTTAAAGATTGGAATATATTCGTAGGAGCTTGTTGGGGACGTATGACGAGGTTGTTAACGGGATTCCAATAAATCAATTCGGAGAGCAGTACATAATTGCGCCAACATTTGTATAATACTGCAAATCCGAAAATTTGATTAAGATATTATTACGCGTGTCACCTTAACTCTTTTAAAAAAATAGGCATTCCTTGTTCCTACTGAGTATGTGCTAGTAACGAGGATGTCTATTTAAAATTATCACTGAATTAATTTTAAATTGTCGCCAAGTTTTTAAAATGTAAGTCGATTAATTTTCATAAGCAGCAAAAAACCAAAAAACTGGTAGGTGCATGCACTCATTAATGTCCTGCAGAATGATATACACATTAAATCTGATAACTATTGTTTCTAGTCTGAATTCAGGGAAAAGTGTGACATTTATGAACCTTACTACAAACGGTGATTCGTATCATTATTCTAAAAGTTTTTGTTTATATTTCCCATTTCACGGTTGTCCTTTTTACAATTTTTGTCCTGCTAGTACATCTATTTCATGCAAAGCGGCTTATTTTTTAGTATGTCATGTTGTGCGGCATCTTTCATTTATTATATTTAATATGGGATATTTGGTTTTCTATCCTGTTGAATAACAGGAATACAAAAAAATTTATCATTAAAAATGAAATTTAAATAGGCTTTTATTCAGTAAATTATTTTTGCCTCGTCCTGGTTATAAGTTGATTAATAATGATCGAATTAATCTTCATTCTCAAATAAGATTGTCTATTTATCTCAGACACGTCTGTAGTTTTCTTTAATCAAGGTTTCGATCTTGATATGAACACCTGACCCATTAAGTACATACAATTTCCAGTATAAACTAAGAATTGTATAGTGTACCTAATGGGTATGGTGTTTTTATCATGATCGCCAACCTGATTAAAGTAATTGTTATCACAGCCCGCGCAATTAATGTTGGTTTAATTATATAAGCATTTGTGGTTTTTCTGCAATTGATTTTGATGGTTAATATAGTTTGGTTGCAAAATTGCTAATAGTTACAAATTAACAAAATTACCAACAGGGACTGACTCTAAAAAATGCAAACATATATATATATATATATATATATATATATATATATATATATATATATATTCTTTTGAAATGCGAGCTTTGGTAAAATTCATTGTACCCTTACTGTGTGCATAACCAAAAAGAAATTTTATCAGATACAAGAAACATTTCTTTCTCAAAATCTCCTCAAGTATCTACTAATGAACATATCTTTATATATAAATTGAAAGGCAAAACAAGATAGAAATATGTGAACATAGAGTGTGAAAACGGAAACCAATCAATTGCGTGCGTCACATCCAGTTCAAGCTCAATGCCTGTACATGCTTCTTCTGCTTGCATAAATCCGGCTGCAATTTGTTTATCCATAAGGCTTCGTATGTGACTAGCTCCCTTTTAGTAATTACTTTGAATGATACGTTTGGAAAACATACGTGCGATTTTTCAATGATATGTTGTGCAATAACAGACGTGTATTCACCATTTGATTTAAAACAGGCGTTTAAGTTACAATGTTCTCTCATTCGATTAATTAACCTTCTGGTCGATCGGCCTACGTAAGTTGATCGACAACTTGCGCATGTATATTGGTAAATAATATTTGATATCGACATTAACGGCTGTTTCTCTTTGATTGCTGGCAAAGGCAAGTGTGTTACCCTAAATACCACTCGTAGTTTAGCTGCATTAAATTTCCGTGTTAATGCTGCTTCAACTTTCTCTTGTGCCATTCGGGAAACTGCATCTCCCTTAAATGTGATGTTTAGGTAATTCAGATATCAATTGATTGGTTTCCGTTTTTAACACTCCCTCTATGTTCACATATTTCTATGTTGTTTTGCTTTCCAGTTTATATATAAAAATATGTTCATTTGTAGATACTTGAGAATATAATGAGAAAGAAGCGTTTCTTGTATCTGATAAAATGTCTTTTGTTTTTGCACACGGGATGGGTACAATGAATATATATATATATATATATATATATATATATATATATATATATATATATACAAGAATGAAACACTGTGTACAGTCTATACTTAAGGTAAATCTAGCGCCCCATGCTGGTAAAAATCAACATTAGTTTTACAGACTGGTTGCAAATGAATAAATAAAATAAAATCACAAGCCAATAAATTTAAGCAGTTCATGGAAGATAAACATTTTAAGCTATCTAGCGGGGTGATTAAGTGGTTAGAGGTGCAAACTACAAAGCGGACGTATCCAGGTTCGAGACCTGTCAGCGGTGAATTCTGGACAGTATGCGAATAGTTCCCATTGAGTACGAAACCGGTCTACAGGATGAACCAACATTTTTACATTGTAAAATCCTTAGTTTATACTGACAAATATTTTTACATAATGGAACTGGTGTATATATGAAGATCGCAATCTAGATTTAAATAAATTTTATTCAATAGACAGATCTAGCATTAACGTAACGTAGTGTGTAATTTTAATTTGTAAATAAATCATGTGTAGAAGTATACATTCATTATAAAGCACATATGCACAACTAAGTTAAAAAAGTCCACACACTCGCAGAACAATTATCAGTTTATAGTGAAAATATGTACGAACTTTTTTTATTTATCTAAAGATTACGAATGTTGCACACAATAGTTTCAGCTGTTCGCAATTATTTCTCGTTTTTTTGCGTTAAGGAACACGTGGAAATCTAACAGATTAGCTGGTTGATATTAACAAACAATTGGCTCACGTATGTATTATGTGTTGCGAACCTAGTAACAAATTAGTTCAGTTGTGACCAGAAGGATAAAACAAAGGCAGCATGAACGGAAAGTATAATCTCATGCACATTCGTTTCGTGCTTACTGGCGACTCATCAGTAGGAGCCGGTATTACGCCCTTTAACCACTATATATTTGGTAGAAGAATGTGGAATAATAGGACAGTACAATCTCCTAGACGAATGTGTAAACCTGCAATAGTGAAGCTAACATCATCTAAAGTCTACGACAATGCGACTTCAACGCTAACTCACACTATATAATATATATACCGAGTCTGTAAAGGATACTAACACTATGGCTATTGTGTTAGTAACCGATACCAACATTATTGTACCGAAAAGGTACATGTTACTAACACTATGGTTTCCAAGTCGGTACATGGTACCAACATGATGGATATCAATTTATGCTATAGTTAACCGAAATTGAGAATTACAACAATTTCTGAACACCTGTTACTCCAGTAAATCCATACACTCTGGCCTTGATTAATATCAGTTATCAATGGGCTCAGCAATTACGCAACGTTCTCTCCTATGCCAGCTGTGCGTAGGCTAAAATGTTCTTGAATACGCTCCCTTAGGAATCAGCTAGGTCGGCCTACATTGCTCACTGAGCAGCTACAGTGTCGGAATATTCAATTGCAGACAGCTTATCATTTTCTATTAAATTTTGGCAAGCGCATTGTAATATAAACAAACATCATTTGTGAATTGTGAGTCCGAGAGGTGACTGTATTTCTAATTCCTCGAGTAAATATTTCTGATGGCGCCACCTCTTTAAAAGGTATATTGGCATATATTGAATTTTGGTTGGGTACAGTTGCATTACTTTTTTATCTTTGTTTGTTTCATGTTTGATTCAACTAAGTTGTGTACTTTCTGAGCGTGTGTGGGCCCACAAGTTTTGCTTGTTTGAAGCGACGTATGATGTTATCGATTTTGTAATTTGTATCGTCGGTTTTTTGTTAAGTTGTCTTACATGCATTTTTGATCGCACGCCATATTAAACCTTCGGTAATTTCCGATCTCTTTTTATTTACTAGGCATGGTTTTAATTTATGTTTATCATCAAGAATATTGCTAATTTGATTAATATGATCATCGGTATTCATAAGAAGGATACCTGAGCCTTTGTCTGACTTAATTAATTTAATCTTATTGTGGCTCAATTCTTTGAGTCCCTCTATGTGCTCCATCTTCATAAAATGTTAATAGTCAAAACATACTTTAGCTTTAAAAGGTGGACAAAATTCATCTTGTGAAATTCATCATGTAATATCTTTGAATAGACCTTCCAGCTCGGACGTTGTTTTTATTACTGTCAAAATATGTGGGAAGAAACTCAAAAAAGAACCGACGATACGAATTACAAAGAAATCGATATAAACATACGTCACTTAAAACAAGCGAAACCAGTTGGCTCACTCGCATCCAGAATGTACGGCATGCCGAAAGAACAAACAGTGGTTGAAACGAGCAACTTCCCGCCTGTAAGACCAATAACGTCAACGCTCAACACTCTCCAGCAAAAGAGAGCGGGAAAAATAAATGCGACTCCATAAAGAGTACAAACAATGTGTCCGCGATACTTTTGACTTTGAAAACAAAGTAGAACGATACAATGCCAAGATTAAAAAATGATTACTTCCTTTGGAAGAAATCAATTTTCTCGCATCGCTGTTGATAAAGCCTTCGATTTACTCTATATGTTTATTGATAATAACCACCCATCATTCCCCATACCTATCAGCCATCTGAAAATTCGCCTCAATCTGCGCAATATAAATGTACTTTTCACCTTCACTGACCAATATTTCACGCAAGTCGAAGCAGTGGCCATGGGCACTCCGTTAGGAAGTCTACTAGTTGACGCATCCACGTTTTATCTGGAAACATAAAAACTAGAACCACTTTTACAAAAAATACTGTTATACTTGTGTTGGGGTATGATGACATCTTCATAATAATAAATGAAAATGTGGAAAAAATGGTATGCCTAATATTCAAACAATAGGGAGCGTCAAATACTTCGGCAGAGTGTCTCAGTGGTGAGAGCACCAGATTCCGAGGCAGACGTGCCCAGTTTCGAGCGCTGTTCGCCGCAAATTCTGGGCAGTACGTGATGAGTTGCCAACCGGTCTACTGGATGAATTTCCTTTTCTACATTATGCAAAACTTAGTTTATACTGATAAATATATGTACATAATGGGCCAGGTGTTTATATCAAGATCGCAACCTTGATTAAAGTAATTGCTATCACCGCCTGCGCAACCAATATTCATTTAATTATATAACGGGACCATCAAATTCAGTTAACTTGCGAATGCGATTGTCCTCAATCTAACACCCTTTATTTATTGACGTATTGAAATTGAGACAGGAAAATAACAGTATAAAAGGGAAAATATATCGGTAACGGACATGAACGGCATAATACGTTTATTGACACCACTCTCCTTCCATTTTCGCAAAAGATAAATTTGATGTCAAATTTATCCGACAGATTAAAGAAAACCTGATCTGATATATTTCAATGAAAAGAAAATGCAGTGCTCGAATCAACATAATTAGATAACTGGTGCCGCGAAATTTTGTTGAAGCAAATATGAAACATAAACAACATAAATAAATAATGGAAATCCCATTGTGTTTAACCAGTCGACGAACTACATAACATACTACCACCAGACACAACGCACTGACGCGTTTCGACCTTTCTTGACCAATATCAGAGTACGACGGCAAACTGGCTAGCGAGGATAGAACAGCATTGCATATATATATGAAAATCGAAATTAGATATGTGGTTCTCACAGTCTTGCATACATTTAAATTGACCGGAAATTTCGGCTGCACAATTTCTGTGCAGTCACGAAAATGAGGTGTTTGTAGCCTTTGCCACACATATATATAAACAAAACAATTAAACAATAATTTATTGCGCGGATGGTGATAAAAATTCTTTAAATCAAGTTTTCGAGCTTGTAGTAAACACCAATCCCATTGTATTTAACCAGTCATTTTGATTTCCATATATATGCAATTCGGTTTGATCCCCGCTAACCAGTTTGCCGTCGTACTCTGATGATGATCATGGAAGTTGGAAACACGTCAGTGCGTTGCAACTGGCGGTAGTTTTGTTATGTTATTCGTATCATGTGTGTTTAATTCACCTTTATCACTATTTCTTTAAAAGAAAGTGACTATAAAGTATATGCGTATTATAGTCGAGTTGGATTTTGGCCTTTTTGAACTTTGTTATATATACATATATATATATATATATATATATATATATATATATATATATATATATATATATATATATATATATAAGTAAACGAAAATTGGTTGCGCGGGAATTGATGGTAATTACTTTAATCAAGTTTACGATCTTGATATAAAAACCTGACCCATTATGTACATACATATGTCAGTATAAACTAAGCATTGTAAAGTGTAGAAAAGGAAATTCATCCAGTAGACCGGTTTCGTCCTTATTGGGAACCTATCACGTACTGTCCAGTATTTGCCGCGGAAATGGCTCGAACCTGGGCACGTCTGCTTCGGAAACAGGTGCTCTAAACACTGAGCCGCACTGCCGCACTGTTATATACTTACTATTGTTTTTTAGTTAGCCTTTCCATTAGGTGGAGTCTACATGGCATCCTTTGGATCTAAAGTTCCATCTAACCATCCCTAATTTTTCATTATAGAACTAAATTGAACATTTATATAAATGAATGAAAATAGATCGCGCGAACAGTTATAACAATTACTATAATCAAGTTTGCGGTTTTGATATAATCACTTGACCGATTATGAACATATAATTGTCATTATAAACTGAGAATCGTATTGTGTAGAAAAGGCAATTCATCCAGTAGACCCGTTTCGTCCTTATTGGTAACTCATTACAAACCAGCGATGATTTGCCGCGGACAGTTTGTTGTACTTTCTTGTTTTATACTGAATGTATACTTTCACACTTGATTTATTTATGAATTAAAATTAAAAATGATTTATATTGGCTGAGCCAAAATTATACATAAAACTTAATTTGTTGTTAGCCTATTAATAAGACAAATGCCTTAATTTTGTCTTGTACATACAGGAGAACTACCATTAGTAAAATTATTACTGGGAGCAATTAAGTCAAATACGAAAAAATCCAGATAATTCGAAATTGTAAATTTTCTTTTTACTGTCGTCAATTTATCTTGCTTTCCTGTCGTGTACATGCCATTGGAGGATCTGATGAAGGATTTGGAAAATAAGTACTGAATCACCGTCCAAATCAGATTTAACAAACTGGGTTCACCTATTAATTTATTAACGAGACTTGTTTAGTCAATTTGAAAATGTGCTGGACGTCCAACGCAGTTACCTTTTTCAATAAATTATATCCATTTAACCACTGAGTACGTTGGTTTTTCTGTAGTTATTGAATGAAATATGTTAGTCTTTACAGCGTAGTATGCGGCAGGATGGCTCAGTGGTTAGAGCACCAGATTCCGAAGCAGACGTGCCCAGGTTCGAGTCCTGTCCGCGGCAAACTCTGGCCAGTACATGATGAGTTCCCAATAAGGACGAAACCGGTCTACTGGATGAATTGCCTTTTCTAAACTATACAATTCTTAGTTTATACTGACATATGTAAGTAATTAATGACTCAGGTGCTTATATCAAGATCGCAACCTTGATTATAATAATTGTTATCACCGTCCGCGCAACCACTATTCGTTTAATTATATAAATGTTCATTTAAATACCACTTATCCATGTAGTGTGGTGTCTGTTCAGTAATGACAGATTGTGGATGGTTAGTGGGAACTTTGGGTCTAAATGGATGCCATATGAGCTCTACTTAAAGGAAAAATAGACTAACCAGGTTAAATTAGTTAGTATACAACTGAAAATTGTGTGCAGTGGTTAGAGCACCAGGTTCCGAAGCAGACGTGCCTAGGTTCGTGTCCTGTCCGCGGCAAATTCTGACCAGTACATTATGAGTTCCCAATAAGGACGAAAACGGTCTACTGGATGAATTGCCTTTTCTACACTATACAATTCTTGGTTTATACTGACATATGTAAGTAATTAATGGGTCAGGTGTTTATATCAAGACCGCAACCTTGATTATAATAATAGTTGATGTCTGAGTCGGTCGCATCAAATGAATTCAACTGTACGGTTGTTATTACCTTTTGTATGTTAGTATTTCGTTTTTTCAGAACACATTTTCGACTCTTCCTCCATCGGATTCGATTTAGATAGCTATTTGTATAGCTCAATAGCTCCGAATAGAGCCTTAGTACGTGACTGATTAGTTTATGCATTTTAGTTATATTCAGATAAGATGTTTTAATAAAATAATATTAAACGTTTTGTATAAATCCGAAATAAATTTTTGTATAAATTTGTCCCCTTTCGATCTGCAGTCTGTGCACTCTAAATTTATTGATAAGTGCATCG
Source organism: Eudiplozoon nipponicum (assembly GCA_029291075.1). NCBI lineage: Eukaryota > Metazoa > Platyhelminthes > Monogenea > Mazocraeidea > Diplozoidae > Eudiplozoon > Eudiplozoon nipponicum. Next base: position 9,213 of record JAQBSW010011274.1, on the reverse strand, counting down.
GTTTTATACTAACCGGTGTCAAAATGGATTCAAAACTTTAGATAACGTTTGTGGCGGAAAACTAATATATATATATATATATATATATATATATATATATATATATATATATATATTTATTAATCTGAAATGCGAGCTTTAATAAAATTCATTGTACCCTTCCTGTGTGCAAAAACAAATAGAAATTTTATCAGATACAAGAAACGCTTCTTTCTCATTATCTCCTCAAGTATCTACTAATGAACATATCTTTATATATAAATTGGAAGGCAAAACAAGATAGAAATATGTAAACATACAGAGAGTGTGAAAAACGGAAACCAATCAATTGCGTGCGTCACATCCAGTTCAAGCTCAATGCCTGAACATGTTCTTCTGCTTGAATAAATCCGGCTGCAATTTGGTTATCCATAAGGCTTCGTATGTGGCTAGCTCCGTTTTGTTACTGCATTTAGTAAGTTTTTTAAATGCTACGTCTGGAGAACATACGTTTGACGTTTCGACGATGTGTTGCGCAATTGCAGACGTGTATTCACCATTTGATTTAAAACATGCGTTTAAGTTACAAAGTACTTTCATTCTAGTAATTAACCGTCTCTATGTTTACATATTTCTATCTTGTTTTGCCTTCCAATTTATATATATATATATATATATATATATATATATATATATATATATATATATATATATATATGCAATTGTGTATTAAGTGTTGCGCACCTAGTAATAAATTAGTTAAAATATGACTAGAAAGATAAACCAAAGATAACATAAAAGGAAATTATAATCTCGTTCACATTCTTTTCATGCTTACTGACGACTCATCAGTTGGAGCCGGTACTACGCTATATACCAACTATATACTTTGGTGAGGAATATAGGTCAGTGGAATGGTACAGTCTCGTATACGAATTTGTATTCCGGCAGTAGTGGAGCTAACTTCATATAAAGTATTCGACAATGCGACTTCAAAGCCAACTCACTATATATAACACCGACCGATGCTGTATAAGGTACCAACGTTATGGTTGCCGAGCCGATACCCGATTCCAACACTATGGCTACCGCATAGGTACATGGTCCCAAAGCTATTTTGGAACCGAAATGGATACTTGGTACCAACATTATGGCTGACGAGTCGGTACATGGTACCAACGCAATGGATTTTAGGTTATGCTAAAGTTCATCAAAATTGAGAATTACATCTACTTCTGAACACCTGTTACTCCAGCAAATCCATACACTGTGGTCTAGATCTGATTAATACACCAGTCAAAACTTTATTCAAAAAATCAGAATACACGCATGTGGAATGCAATGACACAGTGGCTACCATTTTCATGTGAAATAAATTGTGGAAGGTAGAAACATATATATTTTTCAGTATACCCAAACATATCTTTAAATTCTCCTTACAAAATTCATATGTAGATGCACTGAGCGAGAAAAACAAAAACACAGTTTTAATCATCATGAAAAATATTAGGATTATTAATTGTATATTAATGCGTTTTAATTTTCAAAATTCAAATCACAAACAAATTTTTAGTAACACATACACAGTTTATGTTACATGATCTGCCAGGGCTAGTTCAGTAGTCTTATGTACTAAATTTGATTAGTTGAATTGTAAAATAACTGAGTTGAAAAATTAATTTTCATGCTATAATAGCACGTTGTAATGCTGATTTTGTGAAATCGTTATCATTTATCTGGGTTGTTTTTCGTTATTGGATCTTCTTTTAGGCAATGCAATATTTTTGCAATCGATTATCATCATCACATACCGATGCTGTCTTTGGTTTATCCTTCTGGTCATACTAGAACAAATTTGTTACTATGTGCGCAACACCTAATACACAATTGCCGCCACAAACTGTCTAATTTTATTGGTTTTGTACCTTATTATTTTCACCACATTCTATCGATATTTGTATAGATTTAATTATGCTGTTGTTTGCATGCACTTATTTTCATGTAGGTAGTCCTCGCTTCTTCACATGTTATAATTAGACTTGATTCCGTTTGTATTCCAGTATGTTCAATCAGCAACTCATTGCATTCCCTTACAGTTAGCCGCTTAAACAATCAATTCTTGCGCGATGTGGGATCACAATTCTTTAAATCAAGTTTGCGAGCTTGAGGTAAACACCAACCAGATTGTATTCAACCAGTCGCTTAACTAAGCAAGATTACTGTTCTTCACACGAACTGTATAATTTAAATATAAAAATAGGTTCCACCTGAAAGAAAGGCTAACGAAGAGACTGGAATTGATACATTTTGAAATTTGCATGTAGTGGTCAGTTGGATTTGTCCACTGTGTAGAATCCTAGACTCAAAAGCGAATTGGTCGCAGATCGAGCCTCGGTCACGGCGAATACTGGCAAGTACTTGGCGAGTTCCCTGTAAGGACGATACCAGTCTACTTGATGCATTACTTTTGCTACTTGAAAATATTTATTTAAAAGGAAAACACACAGACACACACACACACACACACACACATATATATATATATATATATATATATATATATATATATATATATAGTTGGCATTGTTTAAAATGGTTGCTGCTTTTTAAAGGCATGTATCTTGCCAACGAATTCGTCGGTTATTTTATCGTGTAGGTAGTTTTGTTTTTCCTGATGAAGCTCTTGTTTCTTTCGATAAACTTACTGATTTTGACGCCATATAGCTTACACGTGGTTGGAGCTGGCTTTATTAATTCTTTTGGTGAAAGATTTGCATTTGAAGATGTTGGCGCCGATGATGAGCGGTTATTTACCTTTGGCATTCAGGATGTTATTACGGTTGGTTAATAAAATGGGATATAATTCCTGTGATTCTTTTGTAGGTTTCAGCTTAGAATTGCTTACTTTATTGCCAAAGCTGGGAAAATTTTCATGCACCTTTCTGTTTTTGCTTATTGTAGTGCTTTAAAATTGTTAATGTCTCTTTAATGTCCGGAAACTAGCATATATTTCGCTCTGGTGTAATGGTCGATTGCAGCGATTTCATCTGGAATGTGTTTGTGTGAGGTGCTGGTTAGCTCACATAACTAAGTTCATTCAATAGTAACCTTTATTCCGGCTATTACACATATACGTAAATGTGCGGCAGGGTGGCTCAGTGGTTAAAGCAACACACTCCGAAAAAGATGTGCCCAGGTTTGAGACTCGTTTGCGTCAAATTCTGCAAAGTACGCGAAGAGTCCACAATAAGTACGAAACCTGTCTACTGGATGAATTTATTTTTCTTTATTATACCATGCTTAGTTTTAAATTTAAACAAATTATGTTACAAAAATTATTAATAGAATTACTTTTACACACTGTTTGTCTAAAAATCCAACGATAATTCAATTCTTCAATAAATTGTTAGCTTTATTTTATCGAGGGTGTTCTCAAATTCTTCATTTAAAACAAGAATTTAAAAAAAATAGTGTATGTTCCTCGTTTAAAAATTCATCATAAATTGCTGAGTTTTCTGACATTGAAAAGCGCTTTTTAATCTGTTAAGGGATTTCGGATGTCTGGCAATGGGCCGTTGTTAACAGCTTCATAATTTTCTGCGTGTTGAATGTGATGTTGAAGGATGTGGAACTTACTATCTTAGTAGTTCGATTTAACTGGCGCGCAGATGTTGGGGCTACAGGGTTGCTTCTAAATGGTAAGTTTAGAATGAGATATCTGCTATTACATTCTGTAACATAAATGGAGTGAGACCGAATGATGACTTCAGTCAACTGCTCCGAGTAGTTGTTTATTAGCGAAAGATTTCTCAGAAGGTTTAGCTCCTGTTCAATTATACGTAAAAGCCGATCTCCAAAACAGGACTTTCGATGTTGTTTAGTAAGCTTTTCTTGTTAGATTATTGTACAATGCTGATGCAGTAGTTGTTCTTTTATCGATGATAGAAATTTCTCCGCATTCTATAATATTACTACCGGCTGGGGTGTTTCGTGGCGAGAAGAATACGCTGTCATATTCATGGAACATTCATGCTTGCGTTAATTTAAACTTACATACATTGTTACGCACATCACACGTGTAGTGAAACGTCTCATAAAAGCACACACAATTGCACCAACGGTACGGTTCAGCCTCAATTGATTATCAGTTGCTCTTCTGTTCAGATCTACTTATTGGTTTTAAGTGAGTTCCTCGTTTGTTTTAATGATAGATTGTGCTTTCAACGCACAACTTGCTTTTGGTTTATATTTATTTATGCTTACTTTTAATTCATCGAGCACATTCGTGCACGCACAATATACAGTGATAATTAATTATGTTTATCTGGAAGTCTCTGCATATATATATATATATATATATATATATATATATATATATATATATATGTGTGTGTGTGTGTGTGTGTGTTTGTAAAGTGCTGTGTTTAATCGGTTATGCATTTTCCGAGACACACACATGGAGAATCTTATAGCCATACTTGCAATAAAATGCATGATTTTGTTGCTAATACGTTGATGAATAATAATTGGAGTAAATTTGTTAAATCTGTTTTTTTGTGTTTAAATAACGCATAGAGCCAGAAATGTGTTGTTTACACATCTCAACCTACTGGGGTACATTAGAAGTTTCAAATCACTAAATAAATTACAGTTAAATACTGTTTTTTGCGAAGAACTGAGAGAGCGTAGATATTGAGAACCTAGAATAATTCAGACCAGCATGAACGGAAGAATCGATTAGCCAGGCATCAGGATCACAGTAGGAGCTTCTCACTGAGATTTGGTGAAGAATGTGGAACAGATACCATTTGTACCGTCCTATTATTCCACATTCTTCTACCAAATATATAGTGGTTAAAGGGCGTAATACCGGCTCCTACTGATGAGTCGCCAGTAAGCACGAACGAATGTGCATGAGATTATACTTTCCGTTCATGCTGCCTTTGGTTTATCCTTCTGGTCACAACTGAACTAATTTGTTACTAGGTTCGCAAAACCTAATACATACTTGCAATTAAATAAATATTGTCGTTGTAATATACATGGCAGATGTTTGTGTGGGTTAGGCTAACGAGTGGGTGTGAGAATCCATTTAAGTGCTGATATTGTTTTCTCGTTGTGTGGCATCTGGATATTAGTTTTGAATAATCTAATTGCTTATCGAAGCTTACAATATCACCACTTTCAGGAAAATGTGCAAATTTATTTTTGTGATGTTTCTTTTTCTTTTTCTTACTTGTTTATTTTTTCGCGTTATCAATCAAGTATGCGTATATGGTAACAATACACGTTCTAGGTTTGGTCGCTAATCCAAGTGCTTATCTTGGTTTACGGTACACGTAAGCAATCATTACTGGCGCGGATTTCATAAATATTACTAAAATTATGTTTGCAGACTTTAGTTAAGCACCAGTGGCATAACTAAGAAAAAAAATTGACAGTCTCACGTACTAAAGCGTTTTGTCCTGCACGGCCTTCATTAGGGCTACACAGCGACTGAATAATCAGAATCAATCTGCGGTGAATAAATAAGGCGTGAAAAAGTAGAAATGTGGCTCTCAGCTCTAGTAGTCTCACATTGGTTGCAGTTCAACTGATGTGACATTCTGTTAGGTGGTGGTTTGAAAATTGGTGTCTTGTTGAGTAGAGGAACACGGATGTTGAAAAAGAAGACCGAAATGTCGATAGAAATATCAGTCAGCAAATATGAAGAAGAATGCTTGGCGAGTGTGACAAAATTACTTCGAAGTAAACGAAATATATTCAGAACAATGAACTGTTGTTACTCGACGCTTAGCTCGTTCAAAACTTTCCGTTTATTTTCTTCTAGTTCCACTTACTTTATTTTTTGCTTAACGTCACTATCACAACCCAATGACAAACTAAAAAATGCCTTTCAATTTATATATATATAAAGAGATGTTCATTTTTAAATATTTAAAAAATGCGTTAATTTTAATCCGTTTATCCATTTATGTGTGCTCAGGTTTATGTATATAAATGTAACTTTGAATTACTTCATTGTTAACATGTATGTGAATAATTTGATCAATTACGCATTCATTTTATCTTCGCGATGCACATGATAGAAATTAATTACTGCATCGCCTACTTTAAAAATATGCTTTCTATGACAAAGTCAGAATTGACAGCTCATGAGATTATTAATAGTTAACATTAGCTTGAAAGTAGGTTACGAACATAGGAATAAGATTAACCACGAATCAGTAGTCAGCATTTCACGCAATTTAATGTTTTATCAAGCAAAGAGCAGAACTAAATGAAAAGCAGCTATCAATATAAGGGTTAAATTACAAAGCAATAAGTAAAACAATGGAAGGTGGTATAACAGTAAATATCTAAACATAAAGTTATGATAAAGCAAGATTTTAGATGTTTAAGCCATTAAAATAGGGTATGGAGAGAGGAATAATTGGTTTCAGACACCGAACATGGCAAGAAAAGATAATCAATGAACGAATAGTGTGGTAGACGCGCATTTTTGAAAACCTAAAAACCAAAGTATTTTTTCACTTAAGAAATACATATCTTAATTTATGCCATGAATGTAATGTGTACAGGAGATATTGTGTATACGCATGTAATTTTGAACAATTATACACCTACCGGCTGACAATGGAGCCATTGCAATTTGTTCTTCGAAAACAAGAATGGAAACAAAATATTTCGGTGAGTTATATAATTAAGAAACCATTGATAATCTGGGTGGGGTTAAGAAATATTTAAATCAAGGTTGCGAGTTTTAGATAGACCTAAATCCTATTATATATATATATATATATATAAACCAAGCATTACATAAGATAATACAGGTAATTAGTCTAGTAGACTGGTTCCTATCTTGTTGGGTGTTGCCGCTGATGAGGTTCACAAATATTTAGAATATTTGTGTATTTGTTAGAAAATAATTAAGACACAAAATAAATATTTACAACAAGCATGAATCATTGTTACCCGGCGCAAAATTATTTTGAAAAACATTACATTTTCTTGATGGAGTTTTCGTAAGTTCAAAGAGATCTCTTGTAATTATGTGCAAGAATAAATGTGTATTTAAAAATTTTTCCGACCTCATTTTTCGTAGAATGAAAGTCTATTTTACTCATATTGCGCCCGGTTCAAATTTTAGTATTATTGATAGCTTCTTAAAAGGGGTCCAAAACTTCAATGGCTCAACTTATTAGAAATATAAGTTATACGGCTAAACAGTTATTAAGTGCGCGAGTGGAGTTATAAATTCTTTAATTCAAGTTTACGAATTTGAAATAAACATCAGTACCATTTTATCCTACTAATAGAACAACAAAGGAAAACTGTCCTTAGTCACCCGTACAGACGCGTTTCTACCTTCTTTGGCCTTCAACAAAATTCGACGCCAACAGCTTCTTCATTCAGCCGATGTACGCGTTTCTTGACGTAAGGATGAAATAGCAAACATTAGGAGATTTTCAGTGGGAAATATTGATTTTTGGAGTTAAAAACCTGACACTTTTAAACTTTTATGTTGGACATGGTATATGGAAAACCTGTTTATGTTATATGATTTATGTTCCTAGTAATTTGCGAAGCTATAAAATCTCCATGGAAAGGTAGGCTCAGGTAGACTTTTATGCTACTACCTTCTGTAACGCCAACGAGGTAAGATAGCATGCTGTCCTAAATATAAATAAATATATATAGATATAAATATAAATGGTCATTTGTTCATATACAGCCTCTTCAAATATTCTAACTTATGCTTAGTGCAGATCTTCTTTTTCGTGGTTAACTCATTGTTTCATTGTATTCCTCTCGAATGGTATTTAGACACGGCTGTCTTGTCGCTGGAACGTGGATCTACAGTTTGATGGCATTGTAAATTTCCTGTCATTATTGATGTGCATTACAGAAGTTAACTGCGTTATGAATGCCTGCTCTGAGCTGAATGTGAAGGCGCAGTTGTGCCCTATTATCCTGAAAATGAAACCTTATCCAGATATATTTGTTGAAGTTAGCACGATATCTCCCTTGGTTCGTGCAAATTATTATGGCAACAGATAGGTCTACCTAAACCGACCTATCCGGGGAGATTACGTTTATCAATCATTAATAGGAGAAAAAAATCGTAACGTGAGAAAACGCTTTCCAATTATCCAGATTGCCATAAAATTTTACACGCCGAAGTTTATGTTTTAAAAGGATTAATGCAATTTTATTATCGTTTACTACTTCAAATATATGAGCAGTAGTAGTTATAGCTGACAAATAATGAAGCGGCTAAATAACAGCGTCTATCAACAAGTGCTGCAGAAATCGATGTAGAGTGAAGTGATAAAATCCGCCTTATCTGCAAATACTGATTATAGAATGCAACTAGGACACCACGTAAGCACACTTTGTTTCCCCATTCTACACAATAAATTTGGAAAAAATTGTGAGATAGTTATGAGGCAATTTATAACAAGGGTGATTACTATTTTAACTGTTTACGATTTTGATATAAATACCTGATCGATTGTGTACACACATTTGCTAGTATAAATTAAGAATTGTATAGTGTAGAAAAGGCATGTAATCCAGTGTAACAGTTAAATACTGTTTCTAGCGGAGAACTAATATATATGCATGTAACAATATACCTAGTAACAAATTAGTTCAATTGTGACCAGAAGGATAAACCAAAGGCAGCATGAACAGAAAGTAGAATCTCATGCACATTCGTTTCGTGCTTACTGGTGACTCATCAGTAGGAGCCTGTATTACGCCCTTCAACCACTATATATTTGGGTGAAGAATGTGGGATAATAGCACGGTACAATCTCATAGACGAATGTGTAAACCTGCAATAGTGAAACTAACATCATATAAAGTCTACGACAATGCCACTTCAACGCTAACTCACACTATATAATATATATACCGAGTCTTTAAAGGATACTAACACTATGACTATTGTGTTAGTAACCAATACCAACATTATAGTACAGAAAAGGTACATGGTACTAACACTATGATTTCCAAGTCGGTACATGCTACCAACCTGATGGATATCAATTTATGCTATAGTTCACCGAAATTGAGAATTACAACTATTTCTGAACACCTGTTACTCCAGTAAATCCATACACTCTGGCCTTGATCGATATCAGTTATCACATTTCGCGTAAGCATGACATCATTCAATTCAATATATAACAGTTAAATACTGTTTGTTGCGAAGAACTAATATATATG
>JAQBSW010011273.1:0-20714 GCA_029291075.1 Eudiplozoon nipponicum | reverse complement strand
ACTTGATTATTATAATTGATATCAACGCCTGCGAAACCGATGTTCATTTAAGGATTAAAGAAGTTTTTTGTAACAGCTATTGCCATGCCCAATTATTTTCGCGTCCCCGTTTGAAATTTTTACTCGAAGAATCAAAAATAACAGTGACATCTTGGATGCCAAATGCACAATAGATGTTTGTTTATACCCAAAAAGCCTGCTATAATTAACTGAAAAATAACCTTCCTATATTCGAACTGCCCATTATTGTTTATTCATGCAAATGCCATAGTTGTTTAGTGCGTTATATAGGCAGGACTAGCCGATAAATAAAGATATGAATTCACGTGCGTTTTTGACTAAACACAGCTGGTGTGAAGAAGAACGTTTCCACTAAATCTGAAGAGACCTTTTATGAATATCACACTCTATAATAGACTGATTTACAGGCGTTCTTTAAAGCAAAAGCAACAATGGATTACGCACAACGGAGGCTGCTGTATGAAACATACTTAATCCGCAGCTAATTAAGTAAAAAAGTTCGTAACTAATTACCTGATCTGCGTTGTGACTAACAGAAGCTGAATTCCAGTTGTTTCATTTATTGAAGTTATTTCGGCGATTCTTGGCGTTCGGTTTCTTCAGTTCACCCACCATTCCGTTTTCAAAATGCTAACTAATGTAAAGAGCGTGATATTTCCTCTAGCCGTATCATTTATTCTTTCCTAGATAGTTGTGTGTCGTGTGTGCGTGTGCGCATATATATATATATATATATCCGTAACTGTTATTTTAATCGAACTAAGTGAAACTACAGTGGCTGAATATGAATTTGCCATATACATGCGTCAGACTATTTGATTTATACTCAACATGTGAAATGACATATCTGAGGCTGCCCTAACATTTTCGGGTGGGGTGAGCTCAATAAATCAGTTACACCCATCATAACATCATGCCATTGTAAGTGAAAAAATAAGAAATCAGAACTAGCCATGCACATATGAAATATCACTCAAACCACTCAGGGTGTACATAGGATATGTACATAATTGATATGATGAGTCGCCATTATGCACGAAACTCATGTGTACATGAGATTAGAACTTTTGTTCATGCCAACTTTGGTTTATCCTGCTATTCCAATTTGATCAAATTTTTCACTAGGTATGCAATACGTAATACACGGTTACTTTTATATTAGTTATACACAAAGTATATTGAAGTTCTATGTATTCATATTTGTTTTTTGAATATTTTTATAAATGTAAGCTTCATTTACATCTGTTTCTTGATTTCAAATTGTTAAACTCTATTATATTTCTTATTATAGTTAAAAAAATAAAAGATTGTGTGGGTGGTGGTAACAATTCTTTAAATCAGGTTTGCGAGCTTGAAATAAGCACCAATCCCATTGTATTTAACCAGTCGTCGAACAACATAACAAAACTACTGGCGGAAGTTTTCTTATTATAACTATTCGAAAAAGTTTTTTGTTAGACGCTGAAGTCAAAAATTATAGTGACAGTTTCAATCGATTTATATAAGCACAGTTTAACAATGCTATTTCTGGTTAAATGCAATGGGATTAGTGTATACTTCAAGATCGCAAGCTTGATTTAAATAAATGTTACCACCACCCGCGCAATCAATTATTTTTTAATTGTATTGTCTATATATATGTGTGTGTGGCGAAAGCTACAAACAGCTAATGTTCGTGACTGCATAGAAACTGTGCATCTGTCATTTCCAGTCACGTACACTTTATTAGAGCCGCAAATCTTATTTTGCTCAACGTATATATGCAAAGCGGTTTGATCATCGCTAGTCAGTTTGCCGTCATACTCTAATGATGATCATGGAAGGTCGAAACGCGTCAGTGTGTACAACTGGTGGTAGTTTTGCTATGTTGTTCGACGACTGATTAAATACAACGGGATTGGTGTTTACTTCAAGCGCGCAATCTTGATTTTAAAAAATTCCGTTTCTGCACAGACACATCGAGAACACAAATCGATCTGCCTGCCTGATGTTAAATGACTGGTAGAATATTTGATATATTTTTCTGTTATATTATTTTTAATCAAAGTTAATATGAAATAGTTTTGAGTTCAATAATATAACTCATATTGTTACAAATTTCCGACAACTAATTGGCGGAAATGTTATCCGTATTAAATCGATAATATTTTCTCAGATTGATTTTCCATAAAGTGCTAGCAACTAACTATGCTGGCACACAAATATATAATTTTATGTAAAAAATATGAAATTAAATTTAATCAGAAAATAATTTATACAGATTTCTGTCATTAATTATGATATTCAATTTTATCTTCTGACCCTCTATTCGAAAAAAAATCTCGTATGCCACTTCGATAACGTCAGATGCGCGTTGTGTGCGAACTTATCTGCAATCACCTGCAATACAAATTGAATGCAGACACATGCCTACTATTGTGGCGTCATAGTCGGCAATTCTCGGGCCTTGCAACTTTGGAGCGGTTGGCCTTTTCATTGTGTCTTCAGCACATCACGTATCAAATGCATAAACATCCAGACGTGTTAGGTAGCTTAACTGTTGACGAGATTCTCGGTCTATTACGATCACCCGACTTAGCTCTACAAGGTGAGTTCCGATTGTAGGTTTCATATTGATATCACGACGCTTACACATTGTTCAAAATTACAGCGAATTGATATTGATTCTGATAAACATTTTAAAACTGTCAATGGGTGTGCATGTTGACATTTAATTCATTTATTTAATCATGATAAATGTGTTATGGGATATTTGTTAGCATAACGTGGATGCGTTTGATCTGCAAGTTGACAATAGCATGTCACAGAAACGTGGTTAATCTATTAAATGAAGGATAAATCCAACACTTACAATCATCCACAAGTTAGCTTGCAAATTAAAAGTGTGAAAAAAATTAAAACAAAACTACGGCATCTCAGGTTACACGAATTAAAGCAATATTGACTATTTGGCGAAGAACAAAAACTAAATAAATCACACGAAACTGCTTCAAAGTTTAGGATGCACATAGAAATAATAAATCAATAGGTAATGCGCATGCTTTTTGAAGCGGTAGGCAGTAAAATTAGCGGACCAACAGAGAATGCTAAATAACGATGGACTGTATATAGCACGATAAGTAACACAATCTAAATGTGAATGGTTTCGAATTTAAATGATTGATGCGAAATTTGCTTTTTAACATCATAAACACAACGTTTGTCTATGGCAGAAAGGATAAATCATGCTTAAAATGCAATTAATTGCGGAGAACTAAGCAAAAGTAACATTAACAAAATTTCTCAGTTGATGGGAAAAAAAAGGTAGCAGTTTTGTAGTATGTGTAACTGAGGGAAGATTTGACTTGTTGTGCGATTAGTTAAAGTTGAAATTATTTTTTTAATTAGTTCAAGTGCACAAACCCGTTTGAAATAGTTCTAATTGCTGCTTACGTTATCAAAGATTGCATAATTATGTTTTCTTTTCGAATGTGGTGTATGCTGCGCAAAAGCTTTTTGGTGTCGCTATATTAACATTGCCCAAACTGACATTCTAGACATCAACAAAGCTGCAAGCTTAAAATAAACGCCAATCCAAGTATATACATTTGTCAGTATAAACTGATCATTACATAAGATAGAAAAGTAAATTCATCTTGCACACTGGATTTGTGTATATCGGGAACTCGACTATTATTGTCCAGAATTCCTCCGCGAACGTGGCCGATTATTAAATATATACTGGTATTGGTATTTATCACAGGCTCGCAACATTCATTTAAAACATACTATCAATATACAAGCCATGAATGATTGTTTAATTATATAAATCTCTAATTCAAAACCACTTACCCACCTAGCGGGGTGTCCATTGTATAATGAAAGTTTTGAGGTGGTTTTTTGGTACTGTCGGTCTAATGAGATTACAAATAGTTTTCATCTAGACGACAGGCAGGACGATGCAGTGGATAGAATCATAGACGCCGTAGCAAATGTGCCCCGGTTTACTATCTTATACAGTGCTTAGTTTATAATGACAAATATTTATTTAATGGTATTGGTGTTTATCTCAAGCTCGAAACCTTGATTTAAATAATTATCATCACTACCCGTGCACTCAATAATTGTGTAATTGTATTTAATTATAATGTATGACGGAATGTTAGAAGCAAGTGTGACATCAACGATTAATTACACTTTATAGATAAATCGCGGACTGAATTTAGTCATTAATTTTGCCGCTGTGGTGTTCTGATTACGAAAGAAGTTCAGTCTATTTTTTATATAATTAAACAAAAATTGTTCAGTCTCTTTGGTTTATGCACCTGACGGTGGTCATGTTATGTTATTTCATCTGACTGGTTGTATATTATTTTTGTGTTTTTCTCAAGTTTGCAAAAATTATTTCACTAATTTGCACATTAAATATGCATTTAGTGGGTCCAAAATGTATTATTAGAATAACTATTTGTAAGATATTTTTCAGTGGTAAAAGTATTATTTCCACATAGCAACAATTAAAATTAGCTTTTAAGGTCAGAGCTAACGTTGAACACCATCTACTGTGGTCGTGAATTATCAATCTCATTCTAAAAAATATATTTAGGTGAAATTTTATGGTAAAATTGGAATTAGTTGTGTCTTGTCAAGTGTTCCTCTTCATAAGGACACTCAAACTTGATTTGAAATAAAATCGAAAATTTGTAGGAAAAGTAGACAAAAATCAATGTTAACGTGCTCTAATCGAGTCGCATTGAGTGAAAAATGTGGGTCGGTAATACGTTTACCGAGTATATAAATGTGTTATGAATGATATATAAACGGTGAAAACCACGGCAAATTTGTGGCAACGTCCATGCAAATTTATTTATTAATTATTAATCTTATTAATAAATGAAAATAACGTTTAATTGCACCACTAAACAACGGTTTGCGATTCATCTAAAATATCCAAACGCTGTTTAGACCTGAATTGTAAGTTGAAGAAAATAATAAAGCAAACAAGGATTTTACATTTAATGGCTATTCTAAGTAACGGATTTAGTCCGATGTTAAAAAGAATTTATAAAAGAGACAGACAAACGATGGAATAATTATTTGAATTAAGTTTACAATCCTGATATAAGCATACGTTTGCCAGTATAAAATAAGCAGTGTTTATGTAGAAAAGGAAATTCATCCAGCAGACCGGTTTCGTCTTTATTGGTAAATCTTCACGTACTGTCCAGAATTTGCCGCGGATAAGGCTTGCATCTGGGTACGTCTGCTTTATGGAATAGTTATATACTGTTTGCTGCGGAGAACTAATATGTATGCAATTGTGTATTAGGTGTTGCGAACCTAGTAACAAATTAGTTCAATGAGGACCATAAGGATTTAAAAAAATCGGCTTGAACGAAATGTATAATTTCATGCAAACATGTTTTTCGTACCTACTGGTGACTACAAACTAGACCCACTATATATCTGTTCAAGAAATGTGGGATAATTTTACCCTCCAATTGTCCTACATTCCTTGACCAAATATGTAGTGGGGATAAGGCGTATTACCGGCTCCTACTGATGAGCTGCCTTTAAGCACGAAACGAAAGTGTATATGAGATTATATCTTTCGCTCACGCTGATTTCTGTTCATCATTATGGTCTCATTTTAACTAATTTGTTACTAGGTGCGCAAAACCTAATACAAAGTTGATGGAAAATAACTGATGAAAATATTCACAAAATTACCTTTAAGGAGATGCTATTTCTCTAGGAGGCAGCGTAATTGGCTTTAACAAGCATATTGTACATAGATGAACTGTGAAAGTTTCAAAAGATATCACAATTTCGCTAACAGAAATTAAATAAATGTATAATTTAATTCGTAATCAAATTACGAAGGCGGATCAGTAGTATGGCTAAGAAATTGATTGAAATAACTTTGTAATTAAAATGCAGATGACATATCGATTTATAAACACAATTACACAGCTAATTAAGTAATACACGAAAGAAAGTTTACTACCTATACAATCTAAGATACGCAATAAAAGCAAAAATACACATCAACAAGCTATCTATAAAGTACTGTTGAGTACTAAATCGCAAACAGTAAAATCAGGTTCGTATTTAGAGCCCGAATTGTTGACTATGCATTTAACTAATTCGACGTTTCCTTATTTCGAGCACAATTAATTTTTCACGCGTCTGTTTTGTTCGCATTTCGAAAATATATGTATATATGTTAATTTGTAGATACTTGAAAAGAAACCGGTAAAATAATATTTTACGTGTGAAAAAATATCTATTTAGTTTGCGCTTCGAACAGGTTCTATGAGTTGTAATAGCTTGCACTCAAAAAGTATTTAATTTATGGTTTTCCCCTGGACGATAGTACTGCATTTTTAATACCGTAAATCAATATATGTCTCGCAATATAACATACAGTTATTTTTTTGATTTTTGCAAGTAGGTTCAATATATAGATATAAGCTATTTATACATTGGCTATTATACCCGAGATATCGTTCCATTATTTTCACTGTGAATACATTTTGAGTTCACAAAGTCATTTAAAAAAACTAACGCTATTTTTAACGTCACATATTGGATTTGTGTACAGTGGACATAAAAAAATTGAACAAGCTTACCTGGAAACAATTTATACTACTGTTCCAGATATTCCTCATCGCCTGCTCTTGACCATTAATTAAAACGTAATCTCACATATCTAATGATAGTTTTCTTTTTTCTGGCTGCTTAAATACAAAATTATACTGGCGTTTATATGCTTTGAGGCAAATCAATTCTTATTCATTATACTTTAAGCACAATAAAAAGTTATTCGAGCATTTCAGATCTTGACGGATGATGCACACCTTGGGTCAAACATGTCAGCTCTTGAAACTGATAGAAATTTTACTATGTTGTACGACTATTGCACAGAAATTGGTTCACACTAATAAATATAAATATAATGGGATTGGTTTTTATATCAAGTTGGTGAAATCCATTCCTGTTAAATATTGTACGACTATTAAGCTTAATTGTACGATGGAAGTTAGTTTCTAGTTTGCGACTTTGATATTAACAAATTTTATCAATGCAAGCGCAAACAGTCATTACGTTCGTAATTTAGATAGTGAAATAAATTTTTTTTGATGCATGACTTCGTTATAAAGCAGGTTTATACAGCACAGCTGATGAAGGCCATATTCTTTGCACCAAAACTCAAGTTGACTGTCATTTTCAGTATTTTACATAAAAATTTTTAAAATTTAAATGAGATTAATTTCAATTTGGTACTTAATTTGTACAACTGCGTACATTATGTGGGATACAAACATGCATTGTCACGCTTACGCAAGCATAAGCATACACACCTTATCCGACTAAACGAACATTGGTTGCGCGGGTGGTGAGAATATTTACTATAATCATGGTTGCGAACTTGATATAAACACCTAAAATATTTAATACATACATTTGTCAGTATAAACAAAGAATTGCATATTGTATAAAAGTCAATTCATCCAGTAGACGGGTTCCATCCTCATTGGGATCTCATCACGTACTGGCCAGATTTGGCCTCAGACAGGTCTCCGACTTAGCGATATATTGACCTTATCTTTCAGTTGTGACATCATTTAAGCATTAAACCAATAAAAAAAATATTAAAAGATTTACTGCTTAAATAACGTCACAACCGTAAGATACATTCATCATATCGCAAGATGGCGAGATTTATCTTACAGTGGTTAGAGAACCAGGTTTCGAAGCATACGTGCCGAGGTTGAGCCCTGTCCGCGGCAAAATCTGGCTAGGACGTGCCGAGTTCACAATAAGGTCGAAACCGGTCTATTGGAAGAATTGACCTTTCTACATTATACAATACTTAGTTTATACTGGCAAATGTATGTACATAATGGGTCAGGTGCTCATATTAAGTTCGCAACATTGATAATAGTAAACGTTATTCAAATAGTCACTTAGAAATGATTCAATTATTTCGCTTGTTTATTTAGCTGTGGATGGGGAGTTTTGCAATTGACAGCTTTTGAAGCGCATAGCTCTCATTCGTATTTTGTTTTATAAAAACATGGAAATCCGCCTGGTTTAGACTAGGGCTTTTATAAATACTATGCCAAATTTATATAATTAAAAGTACATTGGTTGCGCAAGCGGTGTTAGAAATTACTTTAATCAAGGTTGCGATCTTGATATAAACTCCTGACCCATTAGGTAAATATATTTGTCGGTATACAATAAATTTTGTATAGTGTAGAAAAGGCAATTTATCCAGTAGACCGGTTTCGTTCTTATTGGAAACTCATCACATACTGTCCAGAATTTTCCGCGGACACGGCTCGAACTTGGGCAATGGATGAATTGCTTTTTCTACACTGTAAAATGCTTAGTTTATATTGAAAAATGTATGTACATTTTGGGTCAGGTGTTTATATCTAGATCGCATCTTTAATTAAAGTAACTGTGTGAAGTTATTTAGGGAAAGTTCCTCTATTCGTCACCTATGCTACGTATAACTTGCTCTTGGTTTCGTATTTTAACCTTCAGTCAGTCCGATCTATATAGCGCACGGATCGGCAATTGCATGTGAATAAATAAAACACATTGAATGGTTCGACTGCCGTGATTTTATCGTTTACATTTATGTCTAGCAGTCACATTGTTTTGCATGAAGCATACGAGTAGTTACTACTTTATACATTCGTCGAGGATTTCTTAAGTCGATGCTTTCCATTTAAAAAGTAAACTAACATTTATAATCCTTTGGTTGGTTAAGGATTAACCGAATTTTTGTCCTCTTGTCTACTTTTTGTGGTAATTATTTTTATTCACACAGTTCGACTTGCGTTACTTCGCGTCAGACCGCAAAGCAACTTAGCCAAGAAATACTTTCATCTACAAATTCACAGCAGAATTCGCTATTTTGCCGCATTTCTTAATATCAATTTTCTTTTACATGCTTGAAAGATTATCTGTAATGATTTTCTTAGAAAATCATATTCCGCTCGATTAAATACTAATTATTTCTGAAAATCGAATAATGAGCATTTCTGCCAATGATTTGTCAATATATGAGCCATTGTTTCTTCTGAATACTTCGTGTATCATTCACCTCGTAGTTAGACGTCGTTCTGCTATACGTAATTTATATATACCTATTTCGATCTTAGAGATACTAAGCAGTGCCCACGGGCACCAACAGTCAAATAGCTTACGTCGCATTTGTACGTCATTTGCGCATAGAACCATCAATATAGATGTGTGAGAGGCAAGCAAGTCCACCAGAAACCTTGCACCAGACCGCTAGGTTATGTGAGTAAATGGAATATTCTATAGACTTTTCATTAATAACAATGATTGCACAATAGATAATCGTAATAATTTATCACAATTTTTCAAAATAAATTTTAGTTAACTATATATATATATATATATATATATATATATATATATATATATATATATATATATATATATATATATATATATATATATATATATATATATATATATATATATAGACAAACGAGGAAATAGCGTAATTCAGTATTACAAACGAGCATGTGTAATTCGTGTAACTTGTTGTTTCAATTAATTTTAGTAATTGAGAGGCTGCAAGTATTCGTCTGCGCGTCTATAAACTTGTTTCTGTCCAGGATGGAGCTATCGAAATTTTTTATCGATTCAGCATTTTGGTCTGGTGAAACTGCGTCGTTATTGGAAAAATTTCATTCAAATTTTACTTAGTGAAAACAGGCTGGTAAACACCAGATTATTTTTAAATTTTTAAACTCAAGATTACATCTCTTTATTAATGGCTATTTTAACATTGCGTATAAATATTGTTAAATATTTGTTAAATTTAATTTTCGTATATGTTCATATAACTACAGAAATATCATCATTCAGATACACACAAAAACATATATATATGTATATATATAGGTCGAAAGCATGCGAATATTATCAACCTTAATAATAGGCTGACCAATGCTTAAGTTAATTTACAATTACAAATTGCATGTAGTGCGCGCCTCGAATGGCGTAGTGGATGTGTTGCTAGACTCTGAAACACATATCGAGCCCCGATTGCCGCATTTCTGACAAGAAAATGACGGTTGCTCAATAAGGAGAAAATCCGTCTACTCGATGAATAGCGTTTTCTACATCATTTAAGGTTATTTCTTTACTGACAATATATATATATATATATATATATATATATATATATATATATATATATATATATATATACTATTACCCTGTCTATATGCACAAATAAAATGCAATTTTATCAGACGCAAGAAGCGTTGCTACCTCATATTCATTTCAATTATCAACAAATAAACATAACAGTTTATTTTATTTTTTTGAAATGCCAAACAAAACTGATAATTTAAACGTGAAAATTTAAACGTTTTGAAATAACCAATCAATTGCCTGCATCAACTCCAGTTCAAGCTCCCTTTCTCCCTCTCTCGATCTCTCTATCTATATATCTCTCTCTTTCTCTCTCTCTCTATATAATAGTTATCCTATCGTGATACACTAATTTTATATAATTTTTGCAAGATGGTTTAGTTTCCGTTCTATAATGAAAGATCGGGGATGGTTAAAGCTAAGTATAGCCCAAAAACCGCATATCTATCAACTATTTCACAAAGGATTTTAATTCGGAAAACAGCTCCAGTTTTGAATCTATTCGTTGCCATCACTTTGGGCATTTTTATAAAACTTGTCCAGAAAGAAATCTGCAAACTTATGCAATGTTCGGTATGCCTTGTATCATCGCTTTACTGGAACCGTTGGTTTTGTGTTCGCCTCTCCGTGTACGTTATATCAGGTACCCACATATTCACCCACCCATGCAACGCAAACAAGTAAATGAAATAATAATCAATAATAATCAAGGTTGCGGTCTTTATATAAGCACCTGACCCATTAATTACTTACATATGTCAGTATAAACTAAGAACTGTATGGTGTAGAAAAGACAATTCAACCAGTAGACCGGTTTCGTCCTTATTGGGAACTCAACATGTACTGGCCAGAATTTGCCGAAACCATTTAAAGGCAAACGTTTTCAATATATAGTTGGATATTAAAAAATAAATTGAGAATCTGAACAACACAAAAATATATAAATATTTCCGACTACGCTTCACTCAAGTTAAAATTTAAAACTTCTTTCAGACATAATGAAACACAACCTCACTAGTCTACAATAGAATAGCATTAGTTAATAATGACCCAACGTCAATCAAATGCATTCATAGATTACTGAATTCCAGTTGATTGTTTCTCGATGATAATTCGACGGCCTTTGGCGGCCGCCTTCTTTAGCTCACCCATCATCACAAGTTTTGTAAAACAAACTAATGCAGTAAGCGCGATATCTCCCCTGGCCATATCATTTATACTTCAGACTGGCCTTTAACTGGATAGTTGCGTGTCACATGTGCGTCTGTGCGTATATATCCTAATTGTTATGTTCATCAAACTAAGTGAAACTACAGTGACTGAATATGAATTTACCATTTACATGTTTTAGACAATTTCTTTTATATTCACCGTGTGAAATGATATAAATGACGTCGCCCTCACATCTTAGGGGGAGAAGGGAAGCAAATAAATCATATTCACTCTTCATAACATCATTCCATTTTAAGTGATAAAATTAGAAGTCAGACGAGCCATGCACGTGTTAAATTTCACTCAAACCACTCTGGTTGTACTCGGGATTGGCTCGTTTATTAACAGTTTTCATCATATCAATAATTGGACACACTTCACGCGTGCGTGTACGTGTGTGTATGCAAAACTAATAAAGATTCAGTTAAATATAATTAATGAACATGTACGTCCGTCTAAATGAAACTGCAATTATTTGACATAAATTTATCCTTTGCACACGTCAGACTAAATTTTTTTATTCTTAACGTTTGAAATTCTGTATTATTGGGTGGGCACATTAGATAGGGTGGAGGTAAGAGACAAAAAAGTCATATTCAAAAAATAACAAGCTTAATTAAAATATGAAATAAAAGAAGTGACGGCTAAGCCAAAACATATTGAAAATTATTTAATGAAAGAATAAGCAATACAAAGAATCAAGATCGAAGTCCTTTAATAAGCGTTCAACTCATTAAGAGTTGCAAAATTAAACGAACATTTAAAAGAATAAACCTTAGAAGGACTATATTCTTAACAATTGATTAAAAATTATTTAGATAATAAGCCCACTAATAAACCGGTCTTAATCCGATGTTCGTAATCTCTTGTTAGAGCTAGCTTCAGCTTCTGGTTCATACAATCGTCTTTTCACAACATAACGTGGTAGATCAGATTTAGCAATATGTCTATACATATATGCAGTTTTACATTCACCTCTTCTTGACTGGATTGGGCGCATGGTAACATTAACATATATGAGACTACAGTCATTTCATTGGATCTTTACTTTTTTGTAAGGGCGTCTAGGGACTAAGATAAGGGATTGTTTTAAAACGGTCCTAAAACTGTATTTTAAAGCTACTGGTTCTACGTTTTTACTTAGTTTAGAGTCCGATATTACCCTAATCTTACGTTCTTCCTTTCCTTTTACCAATTTTTATGTACCTAAAATTAGGATTCAATTTTATTACGAAATCCATACTATTTGCTACTATTAAATGAAGAGGATAACAATTAGCCCTGAATATATCGCGCAATCTGCCTAATTCTAATTTCCTATGCTTTATGTCTGTTAATGCAAGGCTTCTTAATTTTAATGAAATTAAGACACAGATTTTCATACGATACGAGGGATTGGACTTTAAACTAAGAAGGAATGCCGAATAAGCTTTTTTCCTAAAAATATATCGGTCTACTTTTTGGCAATATCTAATTAATTTGAAATCCAAAAATTGTAATTTACATGTTGATTCCCTTTTAAGGGTAACATGAATTTCGATCATTCGATTCGTTAAATTTAAAAGATTTCCATTATATCATCACCATGGTTCTAGATCTTTAATATGTCATCCGAAAACCGTAGGTACACTTTTTGATTCAGTGGTTTCTTAGCCAAAAGTTTATTTTCCAAATAATGTATATTGAGACCGACAAATGTTGTCCCATTAGGCATCCTCCAAGTTGTTCTTAAAATTGTCTTTAAACTTGAAATAAGTAGAGGACATTAATATACAAATAATCTACATGATGTGTCAAATCGTCATTTTTCTTCATCCTAATATTAAGGAGTAATCAGCTAAGAAATGTCGAAAACAATCCAGGGCTTCAGGTATCGTTATAGTCAAAGATTTTTAATGTTCAAATTGTCCGCCTTCTCAAAAATGCAAAAGAACCTTTGGAGTTGTACTCAGATAAGCGATATCTTATTTGCGTCAATTTGTTAGACAACAATTTTGTTAATTCATACATTGATGTAGTAATATTTAAATAAATATCGGATTTTGCGATTTAGGTAAAGTGCACAATCTAGTTGGCTTTTTTACAATTGGCTTTAGTTGTTTGCACACGTCACGTGTATTATTCATTTTTTGGAAAATTTAGGCTAACTAAATCGAAACTGCTTTTGTCTGAGTTCTTAATTGCGGATCAGAAATCTAGCCATTAATCTTTGAAAATATTTATAACGATTCATAACAACCAAGGAAGACCATGGCTCTGACGAAAGACCTACACGATAACGGTGTTCAGCCAATTATCAGAAAGCTTCCCAGTGAGCTTTATTGCGAATAGAGCTCATTAACTGGTACCAATCTTGATATAAGTAGCAAATATCGACCAACTCTATTTTAAACCATCACTGGCGCTAAACATTATTCGCTTTCAAGTCAGATAACGTACTCAAAAATGATTAAAACTCTGCTTTCGTTACTAAATAAAATTTTGTTGCAGAAAATGTAAATCATTTTTTATGAGGGAGAGGCTTAATAGGCACGATAAAAGTCTTTGGATTTGTTAGTTTATTTTTGGGACATTACCTTAAAATGTCCCTTTATAAGACACTATCGGGTTTATGTATAATAAACGAACATTGGTTGCACAACCGCTTATATAAACACCTGTCCCATTAAGTACATAAATTTGTCAGTATAAACTAAGAATTGTATAGTGTAGAAAAGGCAATTTGTCCAGTATACCGCTTTCGTCCTTATTGCGAACGCATTACTTACTGGCCAGAATTTGCTGTGGACAGGGCTCGAACCTGGGCACGTCTTCTTCGGAATACGGTGCACTACACACTGAGCCACCCTGACGTACACTACACGCTATTTTCAGTCATATACTGACTAATGTAACTCCGTTAGTCCTTTTTCTTTTAGGTCGAGCTTATATGGCATCAATTTAGACCCAAAGTTCCAAATATATGAAGTTCATTACCTTGATTATAGTCCGAGCAGCCAATTTTTGTCTAATAATATACATATATAAATAATATTAATGGGGATGGCTAGTTGGAACTTTGGTTCTAAATGGATGCCATATGAGCTCCACCTAAAAGAAATAAAACCTACCTAAATACATTAGTGAGTATATGCCTGAAAATTGTGCGTAATCTGCGGCAGGGTGTCTTAGTTGTTAGAACACCAGATTTCAAAGCAGACGTGCCTAGATTCGAACCCTGTCTGCGGCAAATTCTGGCCAGTACGTGATGAGTTCCAAATAAGGACGAAACCGGGCTACTGGATGAATTGCCTTTTCTACACCATACAATTCTTAGTTTATACTAACAAATGTATGTACTTAATGAGACAGGTGTTAATATAAAGTTCGCAACCTTGATTATAGTAAACTATTGCGTTTTTTCCAGATTCCTGTGAGAATTTTTTTATTTTAAACAAAGTGAAAGGTAGTTGAAAAGATTATTTAAATTGAGTAGTTAAGATATTTAATTAATTTCAATTCACAAATATATAGATAAAAAAAATGGTCTTCGGATGGCTTCTGTTTGGGTATCTCTTATGGCCAATATGTTTAGGCGCGTGTTGAAACAAAAGAACTCTGTAAAACTCTGTAAAGTGAAATTATACAACCGTTTATTTGATGAAATATTTTTGGTCTGTAATAGCCTTGCTTATACCGAAGAACCACTCAATAAATTTTATGAATGGAATCGGAAAATTAAATTTTCAATTAAAAACTAGGAGGTTGATACAGTAGCTTTTTTTGATGTGTTGCTAAATCGACGAACTAAATGTTCATTGTGCAGTTAAAACTTTCATAAGAAAATATAGACAGCGCAATATTTACATTTCAATAGCACCTGGCCATTGGAATGGAAAAAAGCATAGTTAAGAAATTGTGTTTTAGGGCATTGTGCAATTGTTCGCCTGAACGTTTGCAGACTTAGTTGTCTGGTATAAATTTTGCTCTTATCATTAACACTTATTCACCACCTTTTTTTCGATAAGAATAAACAAAATGATTTAATAAAACCCGCTGTGAATGTTGATGCAAATTGCGCGGTGCTGTTCTTCTTGTTTGTATTCTTGTGCGGGACAATTGATAGCACTCGTAAGTCGGCGAAAATCTTGAATTCTTTACATTTACAAGTTTGTAGAACCTGGTTCCATCGTCATTTTCAGACAAGCAGCTGATGGAGGGCTTCAAATGAAGAACGGTGAAAACAAAACTAAACTAAGAAAATTTCCACTTGACATAATGATTGTCAAATTGTTTGTGTGGTGTGCTTCCCGTTAAAAAAGGCTTCCGAAACCGGAAGTCCAAATATTCGGAGGCAGATTGCAGACATTGGATGCATACACCTTGTTGAGCCCAACAGGTATGAGGTAAATAATTTACTCCCTGTCGTGAAACATGTTTCTTTCAAAACATAAGCAATTTGTTCGCGAAATGGCATTACTATTGGGCTTTGCAAACCTCATGCGAAACGGTTTTTAGGAAGGTTTCTTCTGGTTCAACTTTCTATACTTATATATTTTTGTGTACATTTTATGTTGACCATTTTCTCTAGTTAAATGAAATTAATTCCAGTTTTCTATTTCTCTATTGAAACACTTGATTAAAAGCAGGGAAACGTTTCTGTAAACAATATAATGTGTTTTTATTAATTAATACATGGAAGTATATATGCATCCTATTTCAAAACCATTAATCCCGCATGCATTGTCGTTTAATGTGATAAAAGCTTGTAACCTAGTTGTAAATTTGCAAAAGTAGTGGAAAACTGCGTTTAAAGAAATTGCTTTACAGTGAATGAGAAAATTCATCAGGAAATTCATGTTTCGCTTTATGACATACTTAACCTTTACAACATACGCATTGAAGCACCTTGTAGTTGAGTATGGAAAAGATAATGACAAATTTAATATTTTATCTTAAAGGCTTGAACTGGATTCGCCTATTTCGATGAACCTTCAATATTAATCTTCATAACTTGTGAGCTCATCAAAGTTCAAATTATCGGTCACCTGGGAAATTTTATACTTTTCAAAATTCCACAAAATATTTGGTTAATTTTTAAACAAAAAATGTGAATAATATTTTGACCTGGACAGGAAAATAAGCTACAGATAATTAGAAATTTTTCCACTACCGTCCTGATTATACCATTATTTTGTTACTCGTTGATCAACCACAGCGGACGCTGACGCCTGACAAATTCCCAAAATTTAGATTGCGAATAGCCTTTCCAAAAATATATCCGCAAGATTAATTCATGAATTCAACCAAAATTATTCATTCACGATCTCCTATTTCTTTCTAATTTAACTGAAATTATTCTAGTTCTATGAAAAATCATATTCGATACATACATATAACATTTATTAATATTTAATTTTAATTAGTTTTGTATTTAGGGTCAGTGTGGGTTCCATTCCCGAGGGTTTCAGATTTTATTCATTGTAGTTTGCAATTATAATTGTAAGAGGGATATAAATATAATCATTTAGGGTATCATTTGTGATCGCTTTAGCTCCCGTAGCAAATATTTTGGTTAAGCATAGGAATTGCGAGGCTACACTTATAGTCAAGTACAAATGTGTTCAAGACTAAAATTTGTGAGAGGCGCAATTTGATTTTCGATAAATTATACCTAAATCGTTAGTCTAATTTTCGTCATGCTCTAATGCTGATCTCGTGAGATCAAATCTCGTCAGTGCATATAACTCACACTAATTTTTCTTTGTAGTGCGACTGATAAGAAGAAGGGGAGTGGGGTTTCTCTCAATTCCGACTGGAATACATATGAACATACATGAAATAATTAAGTTTTCCCCCGTCATAAGCCACCAAAAGCGTCTATTGCTATTTGACCATATATGACACCTTTTTTAATCTTTGGATTTTAAAGAACGAAGTAAATCATACGTATGATGGCGTGAAGTATGATCAGAAGTTAAGGTAATTATTTTATTAATCACATGAATATTGAAATTCATTGAAGTTTGTGCATGTTAGTATAGCATAAAATGTCAATAAAGCATTGTAGCTATTGTACTGTCAAACTCAAACAATATGACGCCGTTAGGAATGACTGGATCTCATAAAAAAATCAGATACTATATTTATTATGTTAAATGATATATCACATTAATCAATATATTTATATTTTTAGCTAGTCGTCCTTGTTGGATTTGACTTTCTATAGATGAATTTTTATTATAAAACAGAACTAAGTATTTTGCATTTCTATTACATAATCTATTTCATGCTTACATTGCGTATATTGCACAAACAGATGCCTCACAAAGTTTTCTCTTGACTGGCTACTGCTTCGTAACTACTCTGATTCATCTCCTAGACGCATGGTATGAGTACGGTAAAGCATCAGAATCTAATTTATTCGGCTCAAATGGAGGAACCAAGGCGAAACTTGAGAAAGGCGAGCCGTTGGATGACGCGCGATTGACCTCGATTTCCTCTGGTTCAACATCGCGCCAAAATCTAGTGAAATGGCTTCGCGGAGAGTTGCACCTACCAATAGGCGGCTTCGATGAAGCTGTAAAAGCCTACCGAGAGCAACTGCATGATCCACAAATGGAAAGTTATTTTGCCGACACCTATCGATTTAGTAGTAAGTATAATCATTTCTTAATGTTATACGCCAACTAGCAATTCATTAATCTGTTAAAAATAAAAGTTTGGAGCATATTTCAATAAAAAAACTAACGTGTAAATGCATACATTCTTAATGTAAGTTTGCAAGCCTTATATAAATTTCAATCTCATTATAATTAATGTCATAAAAACAAAAAATTGTATATTTTGGCAAGATCAAATTATCCAGATAATCCGTTTCATCCTTATTTGTAACTCGTTGAGTACTGTTCAGAATTTTAACGCGAACAGGGCTGGAACCTGGGCACGTCTGCCTCAGAATCTGTTGTTCTAACCACTGAGCCACCCTACAGCAAAATACACACAATTTTTAATTATAGATTAACTAAAGTTTCTTGGTTAGCCTTTCAGTTATGTGGAAGCTATATGGCATGCCTTTAGACTTAAAGTTTCAAACAAATATCCCCATTCTGTTATAATGAAACAGACATCACGCTACCTATGGAAGTGTTATTGAATTGAACATTTATATAATTGAACGGTCATAGGTTGCATGGGCGGTGGTAATCAATTTTTCCATCTTGATATAAACACCTGACCCATTTAGCTGCATAAACTAAGCATTGTGTAATGTAGAAAAGGCAATTCCTCCAGTATACCGGCTTTTTCCTTATGGTAAACTTATCACGTACTGCCCACCGAGCTACCATTCCGCACATTAAACAAGATTTTCCGTTATATAGACTAATCAAGATTCATTAGTTAGTCTATAACTGAAATATCGTGTAGTTTGCGGCAGGGTGGTTAAGTGGTTACAGAAATAGATTCAGAAGCGAATTTTCTCAGCTTCAACCCATGTCCGCTGTAACTTCTAGAAGGAACATGATGAGTTGCCAATAAGGACGAAACCAGTCTACTAGATGGATTGTCTTTTCTACATTACACAATGCTTAGTATATTCTGAGAAATTTGTGTACATACTGGATCAGGTGCTTATATCTGGATCGCAAACTTGATTAAAGTTATTGTTATCACCGACCACGCAACCAATAATCGTTTAAGCTTTGTGATTAGTTTTTCAGTTCATCGTCACTCCAATGAGCAGAACTGTCTGTTCCGCGCCACTTGAAATGCGAGCTTGAGTATTAACTATTTAATCGGTTTTTAAACAAACCACAGCGTCTTTTACTCGAGCGGATGCACGTGAACAGTACTCACATAAAACATCGTTAATGAATTTGAATATAGATGAACGTTTGATTAATAAATGGTTCTAAGCACACGTTATGGATGTTCAGATTTAGATAGAAAAGAATTTTTTAATTAAATGAAAGTGGAAATTGAAAATAATTTTAGTTTAACATGAATATTAATCAAATTAACATCGTCAACAAAAGTGCAAATATCTAGTTTTCATCCCATATATAAATTGTTAGTTTCGCACGAGAGTTGAAAAAACGGTCCATATAAATAATCAACAAAAACCTAATGGTCTAAAAATATCAAATTCCACTGCATGACATTTAATAAGATTGAAAACCTCGGGATAACATATTTTGATTACAGTAGCTTCAAATATAAAGTATCCAGCCATAATTAAAATTAAAGATTGTTTTGTCGGCATGTCACATTTTCCACATTAATTATATTAATCCAGATTGCGACCTTGATGTAAGTACTAATCCCAATATATAAATGCATTTGGCTGTATACACTAAGCTTTGTATAAGGTAGAATAGAAAATTTATCTCCATCTGTTTAAATATAATTTCCTATACTAATAACTGCTGCTCTATCACACAAAGCCTTAACTATGCCATTTTCTCATTTCAATAGGCAACAGCTGTTAAAATGTAATAATGGCGACATCCGTGTTTCTTTATTGTAGACTGGCCTGTACAATATACCATCATTTCTAATTTTGATTAATATAGGTAAAATAACTATAGAACTGTTCTCTAATATTTGAATTTAAAAAGAATAGTCTGATTCAATTTATAAAAAAATTATTATGCAGCTTAAACACATACAAACGGCTATCACACACCATTATATATATATATATATATATATATATATATATATATATATATATATATAACGGTTGCATAAATTGACTTCCCTTGATAGTATGGGGTTTTTAATTTCCAAGATGCAAAAAATAATATCGATCGCCGGTAAAGCCGAAGTCATCCATAGACCAGTTTACTGATTATATAGTGGACTATTGAAAATGAATTCAATATCTGAACAAAACAAACAAATTCATTTTTAGAACTGTGCTTCACTTAGTTTAAAATTTAATAAATTCTTCGGAAACGTATTGACGCGCAAACGCAACATTTTTCTTTAAAGGGACATTAGTAAATAAAGTCTTAACATCAAACTATAACAACTGAACATTTTAAATGTTATATTTATTTAGCGTTTCAAAAACTAAAAGATTAGCTTGATTGTGTTTGATCTAACGGTTATTTAGTATTTTTTCATTGTATATTTAAAGTACTGTTTTCATTAATAGCATTTCACGAAAACAAATGCTTCATT
The DNA here is from genome assembly GCA_029291075.1 of Eudiplozoon nipponicum. Lineage (NCBI taxonomy): Eukaryota > Metazoa > Platyhelminthes > Monogenea > Mazocraeidea > Diplozoidae > Eudiplozoon > Eudiplozoon nipponicum. The sequence continues at coordinate 128 of JAQBSW010011273.1, read as the reverse complement.
TGTTTCGTGAAATGCAACTGATGAAGGCCTACGGTAAGCAAGGCCGAAATATTTTGATGAAAGAAAATTACTGGAACAATGAAAGCTGCGTTAGTCAAAACGCAGATCAGGTAATTACAATTATTCCA
>JAQBSW010011272.1:0-20721 GCA_029291075.1 Eudiplozoon nipponicum | reverse complement strand
ATCATTCAATTCAATATATCACAGTTAAATACTGTTTGTTGCGAAGAACTAATATATATGCAAGTATGTATTAGGTTTTGCGAACCTAGTAACAAATTAGTTCAGTTGTGACCAGAAGGATAAACCAAAGGCAGCATGAGCGGAAAGTATAATCTCATGCACATTCGTTTCGTGCTTACTGGCGACTCATCAGTAGGAGCCGGTATTACGCCCTTTAAACACTATATATTTGGGTGAAGAATGTGGGATAATAGGACGGTACATATAATTTTCCTTTCCATTTATACGCACTGCTAAATGATTCACAGTTTAGTTTATTTTGGGAAACTAAGTTTATTGGAAATTTTGGCGTCATACTGCATACCAATAGGACTTCCCGATGTGGCGTGGTGTCTGTGGCATAACAACAGATTGGGCGTGGTTGGTTGGAACTTCACGTTTGAAGAGATTCAAAATGAGTTCCACCTGGAAGAAAGATTAATCAAAAGAGTCTCGGCCTCCGGAGTTAATGTATTCCAGTTTGAGTGCCATCCTCGTCAATAGTGGATATTGCCTGACGAACTTCCACGGAGGACAAAATCTGGTCACTGGATGAATAGATTTCGCAACGTGATGCAATTTTTATGTTATAAGAACAATATTATTATAATCGAAATCCTGCCATTTGATTTCAAAGCAATATATATATATTTAAAAAATTATCCGTTGTATTTCTGGGGTTTACACCTGCTGGAAGAAAAACACACATTGAATAAATGATGATAAATTTATTATTGAATATGCGTACTAAGATCTTTACAATTTAATTACGCTTTAGCTTAACTGCAAAAAAGCTAACATTACATTTTGTGTACATGTGGTTTTGCAAATAAAAGACTGAACTTTTGTTTAGGTTGCATTATGTATGTCACATTATTCGAGATTTGAATTGAGGAGCTATTAAATATGCATGTTTTTGTCACTTAATTTATAATGGTATGGAATCTGGCCATTCCTTTAGTGTCAGCTATCTGTCTACGCGAGATAAGCACGTCGTCTGTTTGAGAAAACTGTGCACATCGGTTTCTCGTGAATTTGTCTCTGCTTTTCTGCTTATTTTGATTCTTTATTGACCAGATGTGCGTGTTCTGTCGTGATTGTACAGCTTCTGCTTCTTGCTAAAACCGTAGAAATTTCTTGCTTCGCACTATGCATCTGTTTCTCGCCTGTCCTCTTGATCATTTAACTTTGTTATTACTTGTCTTGTTGCAAATGTTGCATTCGGTGATCTTTGCACGGATTCAGGTTTTTATTGAATTAATATACGACACGTGCTGCTTTCCTCTATTCGCGTGCAGTCATATGCTATATTTTGTTGATTCAACATTCGAAAATTCCGCAAGGGTTCTTGCCGTTTGATTCACAGCGCTTTATAAACGCGTAAGAATTTTTATAACCTCGCTCTGTGTAGAACTGAGAAATTAGTGTGTTTACTTGGTGCTCTGTTTGGATTATATCGTCAGCAATGAATTATTTGACTGATGGTGCCACTCCAATAGGTGTTGCCTTTTGTGGCAGGTGTTAATGGATTCAATTTATTAGCTTCTTTTAAGTTCTTATAATGTAAGTTCTACTGCACATGAACACACACACACACACACACACACACATATATATATATATATATATATATCTACATATGAAGTGTGTGTGCGACTTTGTGTATAAAATTGTAATTAAACGTCTTACTGTAGTCTTAACAAATTATACGTAAAACAGTCTGAAAAATAGTTCTGACTTTGCGTAATAAATCTGTTAATGTTGTAGTGACATTTACCGTGATTATGCTTCATAGCACCTTAACGATTGGAGAATAATTTAAGCATGGACACATCGGCCTTATAAAGAAATTAGTAATAATAAAACTTTGAGGAATATACAAATTTAAACATTTTAACAAATATCATTATAGACTTTTGTGGTGCTTGAGTAGAGTTCTTTCGGCGAGGTCGTAGTAGGACGTATTTCTGATCCAGTAACTATTATCTAGTGTGTGTCAAAGAATAACTTGATTGATGCACGTTGGAAGTCGCGCAAGTGCACAAAAATCATCAGTCCTCTTCTACTGAATTTTCCTATTTGCTATAAAAGAAAATGACCACAAGTGCCGACAAAACGGAAACCAGTTTCAAATAACCAAATAAATTGAATGTACACCAGTTAGATACTGTTTATGGCTGAGAACTATTATCTACGTGATTAGTTCAAATATGACCAAAGGGATAAACGAAAGGTGTGCATGAACAGAGAGTATCACCTCGTGCACATTCGTTTCGTGCTAACTGACGATTCATCAGTTGGAGCCGGTATTGCGCCCTTTACCCACTATATATTTGTGTGAGCAATGTGGAACAATTGGACGCTACAATCTCCTACGGGAATGTGTAAACCTGCAGTAGTAAATCCAACTGTATATAAAGGTCTAAAATGAATGATCAACTAATTACACACAAACAAAGCGAGCTCTTGAAACCCTTTGACTCTGTGACAAATACACCGAGACATTCATTATTCAAAGTACAATATAACTGTTAAATTTGCTTACTGTTAGAGCTGTCATCGGAGATGGTAGGCCGGTTCCAGCGGAGATGAAGCCGTATAGCGCCACGCGCTTCATCATTTCAGCCAGATAGACGGGTTTGCCGAGGTGCTGGGCCTCCTTTAGTCCAGCGAGAAGACAGGATGTTAGATCAGCCTCCTCAGGACAGCCAATAACAGATTTACCTTTACAAAACAGAACATCAATACGGTAGTGTATTTGAGCAGTAGGCGGTGGTTTTGAAATAACACATCTCAGAAATAGCCCACACTTTCAAAAAGCGACCAAATCACACGTGAATTAAAAGAAGCAACTCTTTGTTATTTACATTATCGTTCTAATCGACAACACCTGTTTGATCCTCATGTTCACTGAAGTTCTTGAATAATGATGCATTAAATGATTTCTCAATTAACTAACAAAGCACTTGGAGGAGAAAAATAAGAGAATTCCAGTCGATTTCGTTTCACGACCAAACTAGGTCTTATTTGTGCAATATATTATAAATATGTATTTAATTCACTCGCCGTTTTTATATGTAACAATGCAACTGGTGGTAGTTTTGTTATGTTGATCGACGACTGGTTAAATACAATGGGATCGGTGTTTACTTCAAGCACGCAAATTTGATTTAAAGAATTGTTACCACCACCCGCGCAATCAATTATTGTTAAATTGTATTGCCTATATATGTATATGTGGCGAAAGCTGCAAACAGTTAATGTTCGTGACTGCATAGAAATTGTGCAGCCGACATTTCTAGTCAAGTTCAATGTATGCGAAATTGCTAGAGGTAAGAGCCGCATATCTAAATTTGATTTCCATATATAATCAATGCGGTTTCATCCTCGATAATCCGTTTGCCGTCGTACTCTGATGAGGATCATGGGAGGTCGAAACGCGTATGTGCGTTGCGGCTGGCGGTAGTTTTGCCATGATATTTGACGACTCGTTAAATACAATGAGATTAGTGTTTACTTCAAGCTCCCAAACTTGATTTAAAGAATTGTTTAAGAGAAAGAATTTAACAACTCAAATCTTCAGCACCTGCAATTCTGTGTTTTGTCTGCTCACACTTAAATTATTGGTTGTGTGTGTGTGTGTGCGAAACCGGTATACTGGATGAATTGCCTTTTCTACACTATACAATTCTTAGTTTATACTGACATATGTAAGTAATTAATGGGTCAGGTGTTTATATCAAGACCGCAACCTTGATTATAATAATTTTTATCACCACCCACGCAACCAATGTTCGATTAAATTTAAATCATCAAATAGTTTTACATTCTCTTTTATTAAGAAATATTTAGCAAAAAAATTTATTTCGGAATTCAAAATTTGAAGCCAAATAACTAGCTACTGTTTTGCATGAGACCTGATAAACCCAATATAGTTGTGCCAGTGTACTAAAAAATAGAATCGAAATAACCGAAAAAGTAAGGAATCATGCTCGCAAATCTAGCCTTATTCAAAATTGAAAACAGTTGTGTTGGTGCGCCGGGGTTATGAATGCATATACAACAAGCGTGAAGTCAATCTACTATTGCATCTGCCTACATGTGACTTTCCACAGATTATATTTTGGTGATGGAATATAACGCTTTTATTATTATTGTTATTATTATTATTGTTATTATTATTATTATTATTATTATTATTATTTCTGTACTCGTGTCTATTAAGAAATTTAACCCAATTAGTTCATCTGCTATAGAGAAGTTATTTTTGATATAACGCTTTTATTATTATTATTATTATTATTATTATTATTATTATTATTATTATTATCATCATCATCATCATCATTATCATCATTATTATCATCATCATCATCATCATCATCATCATCATCGTACATCATCATCATTATTATTATTATTATTATTATTATTATTATTATTATTATTATAGTTATTATTATAGTTAATTTGTATTGTTCATGGTTAATTTTGGACTGTAAACGATCATTAGATCGTCCATTCCAAGTGAGGTTGGCTTTTATTCGGAGTTTTCCTTCTCCTAGATAGTCTGCCAACCAAGGCTGATGAGCACTATCTGTCCAGATGCCAGTGGCCAAAGTTACCCTCAGCAGCCAAACTTGCTTTTCGCGTCTTGCAGGCTAGCCCTCATTCCGTCACTCCACATTCAAAAAAAATGTTACTGCGCGGTTAGACCAACCTCGAGACTGAACATGAAACAGGATGATGGTTGAGTCTGTTTTCGAATCGGCAAGGTTTATGCTACCATTCCTATAAAATTTAGTCTGTAACCATTAAGGATACGAGTGTTAAGGTACACCATTCAATGCAATTTGGAAACAGTCAGGCGGGCGAATACATCCGCAACGCTCTATCGCACAATGCCCCAACGAATTCGTTTTTCATTTCAGTGGGCAGAAGTCATTGAAATGTAGATATTGAGCTGTTCAAGTTACCTGATGGAAGATTGGTCTGCACAATAAGTCATCAATTGGAAATTTGAGCAATACATCAAGAAAGGCTAGGTTATCATTGCATAAAAAAGAATAGTTGCTCAGGCAAAACCACCTACCAATCAATAGTTGACCAGGAGGATTCACTTCTGAAAGTAGGCAGTCAATTAGGCGCAGTCGCAATGTCATCCAGGCAGACAAACGACACTTTTGCAAAAGACAAATTTCCAGCCAACCGGACACCAATTTTTCTACACAGAAAAAACGAGGTGGGAAAAAAGGTTCAAAAGTTGAATTTACCTATTTACGTGTTCCTCTGGCTATATTTGCAATCAAGCGCAATGCTATCATTACGTGTCCATTTGTCATGTCTGGCTGATGCGGGCAACTGATGCACACATAGTTATGTTGATCCCACGACCACAGTGTGAGATCCGTTGCTGGGTGTACGACATCCTCTGTCGGATGCAGTTCTGAGGTCAACATAATGGTATAGGTATGGAGGCTACATCACCTGTGACATAACCATGCTTATCCAATAGGCGTGAATGATGCAGGCTTGGTGTTGTTGACCTATCAGTTCTCGTAGACGCCTCAAGCATAGGAACACGACGTCTTCTGATTCTTGATGCCTGAAATACACTAGATGTTGCCCATCCATCGAGAACTTCGTGCACCTTGAGATAGGGGTCACAATATGATGGTGAGAACTACAATACTAAATGTGCAACAGCAATCCAAGCCAGCCAAGCATAGTAGATCACAAGAAGCACTTGTGAAAACTTTCAAGGAATCGTAAAGATTAAAATACTATTCGCGAGTCCAGTCAGTTTATCCATAACCAAGGGGTCATAACAAAGTCAGTAAAGATAAAATTTATCATTCCAATCGTGTATTTATATTCTTCTTAGAGCCATATTTTAGAAAGTTGTCGAAACTACGCCAATGCCCGTAATAATTAAGTGAATGTACTCGACGAATGAGTCCGGAGATGCAAATTCGTAAAGGTACGATTTTCAAAAAAATTGGGCAAATTCCTTGAGGTGTTGAAAACGCCATTTCTTTCTCATTAACTTCATGCTTTAGAAGATAGGATTACTTGTCTGCTGGTTTGTTTGAAAAATAAAAATCCAGTATATTTTAAACAAATCCCAAAAAAGCGCCGGTTACACATATTAATGCGATTCGATCTTCCCTGCTTATTATCAGATCAACAATTGAGATTGACTAACGACGAAATAGCGAAAATTTCCAAGTAGAAGCGAAAAGCCAAGATTTTTCTTTATTCGCAAATAAACTCGAGATACGTAGTTAGCCGGATAACAACCAACATCCCCGGAGACATAAGCCGTGTCCTCTTTACCACTCGCTATTATCTACGGGACAGCACCTCTAGCCTTTACGCGATCGCCTGTTATCTGACTAACAATCCAATTTAGATTTCTCCTCAAGGTTGTCTCTAATATCCTGTATCCTCACTGGATATTCCACAAAATTGGCTTCTATTCTGCATTCTCCTTTACTCAGATGTTGCGCAGCTCATGCCGATGAGCGAAATCTTCTCTGTGCATGGAACAATGAAATTCTAGCCAAGGTTTTCGCCATATCCACTATTAGTAGGAGCAGGGCCATCCCGAGCAGACCATGAGCTAAAGTTTGGCAATCCAAAGCTGTTAAAGATGCATGCTATGGGGGTATTGATAGCCTTCCGACTTCAATACTCATATCAGCTCAAGGTTGTGCCCAACTTTGGATCTGAACAGTAAAATTACGTAAATTTCACGTATCCAGTATGTTTTCCGTCGTGCTCTGATAATGTCCGAGGTAAACTGAATCGCCTAAATAGATAGAAATGATGATAGTTTAGCCATGCTAGGTGTGTGGATGAATGACTTAAGAGATTGGTGTTTATTTCCAGTTCGCAAACTTGGCCAAAGTAAATTTTGTCACGACTGGAGGAATCCCTTTTTTGTAGAGTCCATAATACAACTAAATAAATGTCACTATTTAAAGAAGCCAACAAATTTTGCCAATTTTGGCCAAAGTAAAGTTTTGGATAATTGATCGGGCGCATAGAAGGTTTTCGATCTCTAGTGAATCGATATTCCATCGTCTTCTAAGATTATACTTTTTCCACCAATTAAAGCTATTTCCTTATAGGTAGAATTGAATAATCGAGTTTAAGTTTATTGTGTACAAATCACGATTTAATCTACGAATACGTAAAAACCTACCTACAATCTATCAAATATTGACTTAATGAGTTTCCATTTGATTAAGTGCTTGAGAACTAGTCATTCAATACAATGTTTATACATTTGCAACGGCCATACCATTTCTTGTTGTTAATTAAACGAGGAGTTATGTTTTTGTGTGTACGTGCGTAGGTGTGTACGTCAACCTGCAGGAAGCAGTCATTTTCGCGGTACAACGCAGCATTGCCTGAGATCGGGCTACTATTCTATCGGTGTATTGAACTTTGACCATTCTTTCGCTTTTTGGCTACCGCATGCACGAGTTATTTTTCCTCGTACCATATCTGGTAAATATGTTCGCACATACAATAGCCAAAGTCGCGAAAAGCTAAGTAAAGCGCAATCCGGTGACAAAGAAGTAACGAGACTTGGAGCCTACTCGGCTATGCAGTAAGAATCGTCCCTATCTGTAGACATACGAAAACCGATATAAAAACTCATTAGTCTGCACAAAATTAACTAAAAACATTTAGATGACTGCTGCAGATAAATAAAAAAAGTAGGTATGAAAAATACGAATATTCTTCTGAATGTATGCGGCCTATTACAGAGCGAGTTTTGTGGATTTAAGCATTATTTTGGTGGAAGTTAAACAACACGGAGAAAACTTTTATTATAATCAAGGTTGCGATTTGGATATAAGCACCTGACCCACTGATTACTTACATATGACAGTATAAACTAAGTAGTGTATAGTGTGAAAAAGGAAATTCATCCAGAAGACCGGTTTCGTCTTTATTGGAAACTCATCAAGTACTAGCGAAAATTTTCCGCGGAGAGGGCTCGAACCTGGGCACGTCTGCTTCGGAATCTGGGGCCCTAAGCAGACGTGCCAGGTTCGAGCCATGTCCGCGGCAAATTCTGGTCAGTGCATGATGAGATCTCAATAAGGACGAAACCGGTCTACTGGATGAATTGCCTTTTCTACACTATACAATTCTTAGTTTATACTGACATATGTAAGCAATTAATGGGTCAGGTGCTTATATCAAGACCGCAACCTTGATTATAATAATTGTTACCACCGCCCGCGCAACCAATGTTCGTTTATCACGGAGGAATCGTATGTGTCAATGTAATCACAATTTCTGATAATTTTCACAGTTACAAAACTGACCCGTTGCCTCTAACAGCGTGCAGTATCAGATGGTCGATTTTATAACACATGGTGTATCGCAAGTAGGAAATACGTGTAACGCCTAGCAGGCAAATGTTTACATGTTTGTACTAAGAATAACATGGTAGGTGTAGACCCATACATCTGGCTTCTAAGATTACTTAAACGACACAAAAACGCGTATACACATATATAGACATATATAAATTTATAATGAGAAATCTGGGATGGATTGTAGACAGTATATAGGCCGAGAGCAATGCGAAATAGGATTCACCTAAATAAGAGACTGACTAAAAACATAATCTGGTCTGTAAATGAAGATTACGTGCAATGCACGTCTTCAATGGCTTTCATTCTAAAACAAATATCCCAATTTTCAAATCCTTCCTGCGCGAATTCTGGCAACTACGGATGTGTTCGCAGTAAAGATAACCCGATCTAATTAAGGAATTCAACAAAATGTTTAGTTTAAACTTAACACAAAAACACACACCATATATATATATATATATATATATATATATATATATATATATAATGGCCACTTCATTCGAAAATTACAAATTATATTTTTTATTAGGAAGAGAAAAGGTTTAATAACAAAGTGGTTAATGGCCGTTTATTTCGAGTATACTAAACTTCACTTTACAATCATTCATTTATTCACATCAGGAGTTTCCATTTGATTATGTAGGTTAAAACTATAGTCTAATTTACTGTAAATAAACGAACATTGGTTGCGCGGGCGGTGATAAAAATTATTATAATCGAGGTTGCGGTCTTGATATAAACACCTGACCCATTAATTACTTACATATGTCAGTATAAACTAAGAATTGTATAGTGTAGAAAAGGCAATTCCTCCAGTAGACCGATTGTCCTTATTGGGAACTTATTATGTATTGGCCAGAAATTGCCGCGGACAGGACTCGAACCTGGGCACGTCTGCTTCGGAATCTGAGGCTCTAACCACTGAGCCGCCCTGCCTCACACTACACTACACTATACAATTCTTAGTTTATACTGACAAATGTAAGTAATTAATGGGTCAGGTGCTTATATCAAGATCACAACCTTGATTATAATACATAGTCTAATTTTCTAGTTTACTTCTATTTGGTTTTTGGGCCGATTTGGAAGTGTGATACGTATGTTTCTGTGTGTGTGTGTGTTTGGGCCATTCTCGTTGAATTACAGAGTGATATTTCAAATCTGTTCGTTCTTTTGACCAAGTATTCACTTAAATATTGAGTTTTGTTGATTAAAAAGAGTGTAAAATCTTGCTCCAACGTCATTTTCAGAAAAGTAGCTGATGCTGGACTCAAAAATGAAGGGACAAGTGAGAAACCAACAATCAAGGCCACTATTCGCTGCACCTGAAAATGGACAGGAATCAAGATTTGCCGACCTACGAGTGCTATCAATTTTCCCGCACAAGTAGAATGCGGTCAAATCAACAACAAGTGTTTGTTTATTTGGCTGCTACCTGCAAAAATGTTTTTCTCCGAATGCAGTTTTTTGTTCCGCTTTGTTCCTCAATTTTGTTTTGTTCCCTAGGTAACAGCACAGGGTGTCCTTGTTGCAGTGTTGTGCTCATAAATTTCTGAAATTACTGTCACTCTTAACGACGGAAGTGATGCCGTTAGTGCTAAATTTTTTAAATTTATTATTTTGCAGCCAATTCGATCGAATGTTTGTTAAGTCTGATCTAGTGGGTGTTTGGCCTTGCCTGGATTCTAGCAAATTGTTGTTTGGTTTTGTGATTTGTGGTCAGTCGATCAAAATGTTATATTGGCGAAACTTTTGAATGTTGCGGCTGGATGCTTGTTGTTTTTTATAAACACCTTCATAAATAAATAACAATTTTTCGGATTTTGCTTTACGTAGAATTGAGAAATTTGTCAATTTGACTGGGTTCCCAGTTTCCAATATATGATCGGAAATAGCTGATTTTCCTGACGGTGCCAAGCCATTTTAATCAATTTCTGTCCTAAACGTTGCTGGATTCCGCTGATCAATTTCTTTTTTGTACGTCCAATGTAGACTGTACCGCACATATGTGAGCATTTGTAGACAATGAATGAGTTTGCGAGAATCGGCAATTGACCTTTGGCATCCAACCTCATCAGACTAGTTGTCATCCATATAATCAGGTGAAAGCCCAGGATGTATACAAACGAAATAATCGACCATTATCCACTTTATTATTAAATGTGTATTCTCTTCCTAATAAAAATATACTTTGTAATATATACATAACGAATTATTGTGCACAAAATAATAAATAATGGTTTACGTGATTGAAGTGAACACCAATCCCATTGTATTTAACCAGTCGTCGAACAACATAACAAAACTACCGCCAGTCGCAACGCACTGACGCGTTTCGAACTTCCATGATCATCACCAGAGTACGACGGCAAACTGACTGTCGAGGATCAAACGCACTGCATATATATGTGTGGCGAAAGCTAAAAACAGCTAATGTTCGTGACTGCATAGAAATTGTGAAGGCGACATTTCTAATCACGTACAATGTATGCAAGACTACTAGAGGTGAGAGCCGCATATCTAATTTTACTTTCCATATATATGCAATGCGGTTTGATCCGCTGGTCAGTTTTCCGTCGGCCTCTTATGAGTAGTCATGGAAGATCAGTGCACTTTTAACAACCAATTGATATGTTCGACATTCAATTATGGATGATGTTACTAAGCTCGCAAACTTGATTTAAAGAATTGTTACCACCACCCGCGCAATCAATTATTGTTTAAATAATGGTTAAGGTAAAGACGAAAACTAAATTCATTAATTTCCAAGTTGTACATTTGGGATAAACGGGCTGATTCATTAAAAAACTGCGATTCGCACGAACACATCTTTTCAATGTTGACGATAAAGGATTGACAAAGGATTCATTTATTGCGTAAAAAAAAGTTTTCTTAGTGTTGTACATATTTATTTGTTGAAATAGTAGAAGAGGGTGGTAGGTGGATAGGTGGAATCCGCGTGTTTACGCGACAAATGCGCTTGGAAACAGGTGTAAGAAGACGTTTCCTCATAAACCTCACCGTTGGTAGGACTACCAACTACAGTCTACACTATGCGTTGGTCAATCGTACTTTAAAGTGGGTCCCATTCAGCATCGCGTTCTACGTAAAATTCCAACTAGCCACTCCGGACTTTTTATTGTAGAACAAACGCCATGCCATCTGGGTTAGTGATATTGAAGTAAAGTATAATGGCATGATTTTATCACTTTTAAGTCTTTTAGTACAAACTAAACTTTGCAATACAACAATTAAACCCGTTTCGTCCTTATTTGCCGCGAGTGGGACTTGTAACTAAGAGAATTCTCTCAGAGTCTTGCATTCAACTACTACGCCACCTATGTTAGATATTGCATGTAATATTCAGAAATATACAAATACAGTGAACCCACTCTACTTCGCGGATCGATTATCGCGAATTCACGACATCGCTGGTGTTTTTCATTACATATTATATGAGAAAAAAGAAAATATATCGCGGATTTTCCGGTAATGTCGAAATAATCGCGATATATGAAAACAGAAATATTTTGTTAATTCCACAAAATATCTTGTTAATTCAATTAGAACATAAATTAAAATAGTATTTCCTAATCAAAGAATAACAAAGCCAGCTTCAAATAGTATAAAACACGGACATACCTTGTATTTGAAATTGTAACTAACATGACAAAAAGAACCATACGTCCAACAGTTCCGTACCCGCGTACTTATTACTCTGTTGTTAACAAAACACAAAGCGAAGCAGCTCGGTCAGGAAGTGCGATTTAAAACTGTCTGTGATTGGTTCAACGGTTACTGGTGACGAATCAGCTCCCAAGTTGTTTTACTTTAATATTCTAACATTTAAATAGTTATGCCTGTTTGAGATTAGGGTACTGTACATACGTGTTCTGTTAAAGGGTGGTTTGTTAATAATACGTAAAGGGAGAATTTTTTAAGTCCAAATACATGTTAACTAAGAAATTTAAATATTGTGTTTCTACTTCGCGGATTTTCAAATATCGCGGCCGGTCTTGGAACCTATCTACCGCGATAAGCGACGGTTCACTGTAAATGTTTGTGGCATTATTACCTTTATTTATGTCATATTCAACATCGCCTATTTTCTCAAATTTAAATCGCCCATCCTCAACTACTCTGTGTAGGAAAGACACAGTGCTACCTTGGGAAGTGACAGTGAATTAAATTTTTTTGAAGGGATTTGATTATATTTCTTTTGTGATTGTAAAGTTAAAACTTCTTGCGAATGGTAATGCATATTAGCAAATATTTTCATAAATAAGATTGCTTTAAATTAAAGATAAATATGTAAAATTAAGAAACAAAGTCTCTCATGCTCAAAACAAGTTCATAAACAAAAATCAAAACGAAATTTTAGCAGAAGATGAATCGCTGACCGCCAAATACCGCCTTATCATCTTCGGCTGTAAGCAGTAGCCGCATGGCAAGCAACACTGTCACAACACCTAAACGAGGCGTGTGATTGGCTATGGCACAATCAGCCAATCCGACACAAGATTCGCAAACCAATCCGAGAATGCTAGTATTCGAGACAAACGAATCAAAGCCAATTTGCTGTCGATTAATACTCGCCAGTTCGTCATGCTGAACATCGCTGCATAAACGCCTTGTCCATTGAGGACGGCCAGACGAATCAGTGACGAAGGCTTCGGTAAAAGAAAAATATACATAATTTTACAAATATTCATCAGAAATTATGTTTTGAGTGAATACACGATTAGAAATTTTGTTTATCCATGAAATCATGTTTCCAGTAACCTTAACAGGTTATCTATTATATTTCAATGAAGTTTGCTTTTAAGTCGCAATGCCGAAAACATTGTATGAAGTTAGCTCCACTACTGCAGGTTTACACATTCGTAAAGGAGATTGAAACGTCCAATAGTCCCAAATTTCTCACCAAAATATATGGTTAGTAGAGGGAGAAATCGTCAGTAAGCACGAAATGAATGTACAAATGAGGCTATACTTTCTCATTCATGTTGACTTTTGCATATCCTTCAGATCCAATTTAATCTAATTTGTTACTAGGTGCGCAAAACCGATCACATAATTGTAGATACAATAGTTCTTTGCAAGAAACAGCATCTAAATGGTAGGCATTGCACTGAATGATTTCACGATTACCGAGAAAATTTATAACTGATATCAATCAAGGACAGAATATTTGGACTTTTCGGAGTAGCAGGTGTTCCGAAGTTGCTGTAAGTCTCAATTTTCATGTACATTAGCCTACCTTGAAATCCTTTGTATTGGTAAAAGTACAGGCTCGTTATTCTAAACACCATTTTATTGGTACCCTTTACAGGCTCGGCATATATTATACATAGTGAGTTGGCTTTGAAAGTGTATATTCAAAGATTTCACATGAATTTAACTTCATTACTGCTTGAATAAACATGCATATAGCAGTAAAATTTAACAATAACTGATTGCGCGGGTGGTGGTTACCAATCTTTAAATCAAGTTGCGAGCTTGAAGTAAAAACCAATTCCATTGTATTTAACCAGTCGTCGAACAACATAACAAAACTACCGCCAGCCGCAACGCATTGAAGCGTTTCGACTTTCCATGATCATCTTTAGAGTACGACGGCAAACAGACTATCGAGGATCAAACCGCATTGAATATCTATGGAAATCAAAATTAGATATACGGCTCTCACCTCTAGCAGTCTCGCATAAATTGAACTTGATTGGAAATGTCGGCTGCACAATTTCTATGCAGTCACGAGCATTAACTGTTTGCAGCTTTCGCCACATATACATATATAAGCAATACAATTTAACAATAATTGATTGCGCGGGTGGTGGTAACAATTCTTTAAATCAAGTTTGCGAGCTTAAGGTAGACACCAATCCCATTGTATTTAACCAGTCGTCGAACAACATCACAAAACTACCGTCAGCTGCAACGCACTGACGCGTTTCGACCTTCCATGATCATCATCAGAGTACGACGGAAAACTGACTATCGAGGATCAAACCGCATTGAATATGTATGGAAATCAAATTTAGATATGCGTATAGCAGATTGAACCGTCTTATCTGAACTTCCTTGTTACTAGGTGTAGAATACCTAATACACACACAAGGTTATATATATGCATGCTGTTTAATAAATATTGTCGAGATAAAATTTTATTGACGTGTTATTAAATTTAATATGCGGTTGTGCAAAATGGTTATTTTAGAGAAACGATTGAGGAAGAATGAATGCGACTGTATTATACTGTACAACAACAAATCAGGCGGAAACTACTGGAAATCGTATGCACACAAAGAAACACAGACAAACCTAATTAACCAATTTCTGTTTGCTGAATTCATATATTTCCTTCTATCGTCCCTCACCACCTCTGCATACTGTGATATACTGTTGGGTTTCATTATTTCATAGTTGGCTAGGCCAAAACGCATGGATTCAAAACAAGATTATCAGAATTTAAAAAGGAAAATTATCGGAATTCTTTAAATCAAGTATGCGAGCTTGAAGTAAAAACCAATCCCACTATATTTAACTAGACGTAAACAACATAACAAAACTACCACCAGTCGCAACGCACTTTCGCGTTTCGATCTTCCTTGATCATCATCAGAGTATTACGGCAAACTGACTAACGAGGATAAAAGCGCATTGCATATATATGTAAAGCAAAATTAGATATGCGGCTCTCACTTCTATATATGCAAGTACGTATTAGGTGTTGCGAACCTAGTAAAAAAATTAGTTCAGTTGTGACCAGAAGGATAAACCAAAGACAGCATGAACGGAAATTATAATCTCATGCACATTCGTTTTGTGCTTATTGGTGACTCATCAGTAGGAGCCGGTATTACCCCTTTAACCACTATATATTTGGATGAAGAATGTGGGATAATAGGACGGTACAATCTCCTAGACGAGACTTTATATGATGTTAGCTTCACTACTGCAGGTTTACACATTGGTCTAGGAGATTGTACCGTCCTATAATTCCAAATTCCTCACCCAAGTATATAGTGGTTAAAGGGCGTAATACCGGCTCCTACTGATGAGTCGCCAGTAAGCCGAAACGAATGTGCATGAGATTATACTTTCCGTTCATGCTGTATTTGGTTTATCCTTCTGGTCTACAACTGAACTAATTTGTTACTTGGTTCGCAACACCTGATACATACTTGCATATGATATATATATATATATATATATATATATATATATATATATATATATATATATATTCTTTTGAAATGCGAGCATTAATAAAATTATTAAATATTTTAATATTATAATATTTAAATATTAGGTCTCCGCAACAAACAGTATTTAAGCAACAAAGAAATACATATTACAGAAACTTTTACTTGTGAAATTTTCTCTCTGCAGTGAAATGAACACATAAATTTGGTACATAACCATAACGTGTGTTCGTGTGTGTGAATGTCTGCTTATATCATACTTCTGCATTGTTGGCTTTTAATTTATTAATCTATTGACAACGAAGCATGTCCAAAGTTAACACATGTAAAACCTATTTAAATCAATTTGCGCGATTGATGTTAAGACTAATTAGATTATTTGTACATTTTTTTCGTATCAGCTAAGCATCGTATAGTGTAAAAGAGGAAATTCAGCCAATATACCGGTTTTGTCTTATTAAAAACTCCTCAAGTACTACCAAGAAATTTCCGCGGATAGGGCTCAAACCTGGGTATGTCTGCTTCGTGATATGTTGCTCTAAACACTGAGCCTTCCCACCGCACTTTACACACATTATGTTTCACAAATGCTGATTAAATTTTTTAAAATAAAGATAATAACGAAATATCGCTCAGTTTGAGATGAGGTAGAGAAATACAAAAATGCACATGCTTGTTGGGAATAGAGGTTCTATGGATCAAATTTGTCCATAAAGACTCTTCTAAAGGCGTTCAGCTCCAAACAGAAGAAAAATGATATATCTGGCGCGCAATAAATGACATGTAACAATTCAGGTTCATAGTCATAAGACTGCACGCTAACACGAGTAGTTACCACTTTGCTTTAGCGCTGGAATAGTACGTTGTCAAAATAAGCTGGTTCTCGAACAGTAATTCGTCATTGACATTGGTGCCCATAAAACTTTGTTTCAGCTTTGGTCAACTGTAGATATTAAAGGCACCGTTTGTTTACAATTCTATTGTTTTAATTTTGAATAATATTTGTACAACTTTTTGAGCTATCTTCCATTGGATTGTGCATATGGCTTATAAGAAACCTGTAAATATCAGTTGTATGGAATGTATTTATAAATACATATAAGCCACAATGATACGTTTTGAATTTCTACTGAAACTTATACTACGAAACAGTTGTTTATAATCGTCCGAGGATAACTAGGGCTACTTTACACGATTTTTTTAAATAGAATATCTTGATTTGGATTCAAACCACACATGTTCCATCAAATAGATAATATTGGAAAATGTACAATGTAAAAACAGATATTGTAAAACAGCGCGTATTTTGTTGTCACTCGGTCCATTAGTTCTATTCTCATATTCGCAACTATTTCTGTTTCATCTAAGATGCTACTACCGTTTCGTTTGAACCCAAATGCCTCAGATAATTCAACGAGGAAGATTGACTATAAAACAGAATATAATGCAATTGAATTAAGTATCAGTCTAATATAAAACAAGTTCATACAAAACAGTTAGGGAGGCTTTGCCTTCACTACAACACAACTCAATTGCAACATTGGTATATTATATATTGAATTTTGATAAGAAAGAATGATAAAGTTAGATTAAATACGGGTTTTATACACCAACGAATAGATAGAGAAAAATGATTCTTTTCGTGGAGTGCATATATTACCACACACAAACGAGAATAAACTACTTCATCATATATTATGTTCAATTCCTGTACAAAACTAGTTTTTATATTTGTATGACGGTGAAAGAGTTTTGCATTATACACCAACGAATAGGATGCGAGAAAATGACTTTGCGTGAGTGCGTGCACATACACAACACAAACGAGAATAAACTACTCATCATATTATGTTCAATTCCTGTACAAACTAGTTTTTATATTTGTATGACGGTGAAAGAGTTTTGCATTATACAACAACGAATAGGATGCGAGAAAATGTCTTTGAGAGCGTGCGTGTACATACACACACAAACGAGAAATAACTACTCATCATATTATGTTCAATTCATGTACAAACTAGTTTTTATATTTGTATGACGGTGAAAGAGTTTTGCATTATACAACAACGAATAGGACGCAAGAAAATGACATTTCGAGCGTGCGTGAAATTACACACACAAAAAAGAGCACATACAGTTTATGTTAAATTCATTTATTAACTTTGATTTTATTTTTGTATAACGATTAAAGAGTTTTGAATTACACAACAACGAATAGGATGCGAGAAAATAACAGTCCGGACGAGTATGCATATACACACACACACAAACTATTCCACTAGTTTATGTTCAATTCATGTACGAAATTGTGTTAACTTTTGATGAGGATTAAAGAGTTTTTGTATTAGACAACAACAAATAGGATGAAAGAAAATGACACACCGAGGTGCCTTTGCACATAAACACCCACACGCACGAAAACACGAGCTCAAACAATTCGCCAGTTTATATTCTATTCCTGTACACACTTTATTTTTATATTTCGACGAAGATTGAAATATTGCACTTGACACTTCTTCATTTCTTGTTTTGAAATGCGCACAGAAACCCGCCAGGTGTTGAGTTTGATTATTAGGAAGAAAGTGACCAACTATTACGGAAAACATCTCCTCTGTGCCAACTATGTGTAATTTAAAATGCTCTTACACTCTCTTCTTTAGTGATCTGCAAGTCTTACCTACACTTGTATAAAGAAAAGCTGTTTAGTTGTTTGATTTCATGAAGCATTTCCCCTATATTTAGGCTTAAAATGCATACTAAGACATGAAGTTCCTTGACATGGTACGACTTCGTTGAATTATTTACGTTGTTTATACTTAATTTATGGCGTAACAAATCATTCGGGATACCAGTTTTCTCATAAAGTTGTTTTGAGCACCGCGAGTTCCTGGCATTGAAATACAATTTTCAAGGGAGACTAAAGAAACGTTCAAGTCACAGGTTATACAATTGGAAAATACATTGATTGTGCGGGCCATAAGCCGGTAAGAATCTCCTATATAAAGCAAGAACGACTAATATTTGTACCGCAAGCGTCATGCAACAAGCATGACCACCAGTCATAAGACGGGGTATATTCACAGACGAAGAGCTTACTTTGCACTGTGAAAGTCGATATAACCGTCCAAAAGCTTTCTATGGCCGTTTTGAGCAGAGCGTACTTCAGAAGAGCCGCGTACGAACGCTGATATCCTGGAAAGTCTTCCACAACAATTGCCAGCAGTTCCGCACAAATAGCATCAAGTTCTGAAAGTTTATAAGCAAAGTTGTTATCATTAAATAGTCTGAATAAAAGCTATGGTTATTAGACTAACAATGGAAAACCCCACAACGGTAGCAAGTTGTTTTCTTTAAACACGCAATATTCACGTGTAGACGGACAGAAGACAACATAAGTAGAATATCAATTATTTTCCAACTAGAATCCAAAAAAATATATGCATCAAAGCCACGTGAAGGAAATTCTGTAAATTATATTCTAAATAATGTTAGGCATTCATATATGATAAATCTTGCTAAGTGAAAAATTAACTAAACTGATGAGAGGGGATCTAACACCGAAAGACCTTCATTAACAACAGACAGAAACGAGACCATCAAGAACTCCCAATATCACACGCACAACACGGATTAATTTAACAGGGATACAACTTGACACATGCAGTACTCCGTCATTGCGGTCTACACGATACGGCCTCTAAACGCCCCATATCTCACAGTGAACTAAGCAACTACGCGAGAAGACGGGCGAAGAGAAATAAAATGACTCACTGGAAACATGGACATAAACGTCTTTGATTAAGACTCATTGCCTCATCTCCCACCAAATGTGATGAGCCAAAGGAAATTCATGCTAGTACACCAGCCGAACCTATTATATCTAGTCGGATCGTGCCTCATTCCACGCTGCATTCTTTCCCCCCAAGCGTATTAGATCAACGAACGTCAACATTGTCTATTCGAAGTTTACACCTTTATGTAGCCTAGCAGATCAAACTGCGTAGGATGCAGGTTATAGGTACACACGCGAACAGAAAGCCAAGCTGAAAAGGCGAAGCGTTGTCGCATACAACGCTCAGGACACTTAATAGTTACGACATAAACGAAGACCTATAAATATCAGAAATATTTCAACTATTTAAGGGAGAGCTTAACTAATCGTGTTTCGATTGGTGGTGTAAAATAGGCACCGAAATCATGATAATTCAGAAATAAATTCAAAACGCAAAAATTCCAAATAAAACCACTTACCGAGTCGCTTTGTTTGTTTTGACTTTCGCGGAAAAAGCCGAAGATTCTTTTCCGGGAGCAGAGGTTGTTCTCTCGGTCTTTGACTGGGCACAAAACACATTGGGAAACAAAGATAACATAAATGTGTCAAGCAAGATTAATGAGTGATCAAGGAGCATTAGAGCTGTACAATACTGTTCCTAGAAGAACAGGATATAAGAAGAAGCAAAAGACGATACTGCCCAAGCCAGGAATATAACGACCACACACATGGTAGTTGTTTATAATATGCATGTACTCAACATGGCTTTAATCGGCCTAAACGAAAGTAATTTCGATGGCACGTGCGTTATAATATCAAAGGTAACTCCTGAAATGTAGCTGGAATTATGCCACTAAACGACTATATCGTAATTTATTTAAATTAATGTTGCGAGTGTTATAGAAGCACTAATCCTATATATATAAATTTTCAGTATAAACTAAACATTGTGTAATGTAGACAAGGCAATTCATCTAGTAGAGCAGTTTCGTGTTTACTGGGAACTCCCCAAGTACTATCCAGAATTTTCCGCTGAAAGTAAAGACAAAACTGGTCTACTAGATTAATTGCTTTTTCTACCTTGTACGATGCCTAATTTATACTCGTAAATGTCGATGTAATAACAGTGGTGTTCATATCAAGCTTGCAACCTTGATTTGAATAATTAATATTGCCGCCCTCGCAGGCAAAGATCGTCTAACCATATATTTCCTCAATTAAAGCGGAACAAGTGGACAGGGCAGAATTATGTAAGTTTGCATAAAATAGTGAAGTTAACGTTTGCTTAATGTCAAAGTTATTTTGA